>SZWC01001335.1:110436-164467 GCA_023375785.1 Penium margaritaceum
GCAATGCCTTGACAAAGTTGGCATGTGCCACTGACCATGACCAGAAATGTATCCAAGTGACTTTTACTTCTTATTATCATAACACGAGTCAGCCACGGTCAGAGTGTCCAATCACAGTGCAGATGTACTAGACATGATCTTGCAGGTGCAAACAAGGTATAATACTGGTGGCTCGATGTGGCTATTATGTGCAATGCCTTGAAAAAGTTGGCATGTGCCACTGACAATGACCACAAAGTTTACCACATGACTTTAACTTCTACGAATCATAACACGAGTCAGCCACGGTCAGAGTACCCAATCATAGTGCACATAAAACATGCATGACCTTACAGGTATAAACAGGGTCAAAAGCCGGTGTCTTGGCACGGCTATTGTACGCAATGCCTTGACAAAGTTGGCATGAGACACTGACCATGACCACAAAGATTACCAAGTGTGATACCCCCAATTTTGCCGCGTCCTTGGTCCTTTCCGCGGACGGCTTCGCTCCGCGCTGCTCCGCGGATCAAGTCCTTCACCACTACTACTGGTTCACAAGAGGACAGCAAGACACAGTTATCACCTTCAGGCTAGAGGCTACTCGCGAACCACGGGTTTGGGACTGCTGCGTATGCACCTTAGTGAGGAATGACTCTCCGCGGTCCACTAGAGTATGGCAACCCACTGGGAACTCCCGACTATCAGCTATTCCACGGACCACAGGCCAAGACTTCTACGCAGGCACCTCACCGATGAGTGATGCTGTGCGTTCTACTTCTTCCCACACAGGAGTCCACCACCTCGTGGCGTCCGACTCCTCTCCGCGGAACCCCGTTCCGCGGACGTGTACAAGCAAGGGACACCGTCGGCAGCTCACCTCACCCGGACTTTTGGTTCTCTATGTACTTACTCCCACAGTCCACGGATCGGACTCCGAGAGCGAATGAGGGCAAGAGGGCAGTGGACGGAGCACAGGAGTGAAAGTAGGCCAATGACTTTGATAAGGCTGATTGTGGAGTACATGGAATACTTTTGGAGGCAAGCAAGTCTGAGTTGCACTTGTGCTATTGCTAGTGAGGCCCTTTTCTACTTTGGACTCTGCACAGCGTGTCTACACGCCGTCGATCTCATCCTTCTCACACCATCCTACTTCCTCCTACTTGGACTCCACGTGGTGCGGCTACGCACCGCGGGTCTCGTCCCACACACACACACACTGCCTATCTTCTGCTGGTCACTTTCTTCATCGGCGGCTCGTGTACGCGGTTCTTTGAGTTCTTCCTTGAATCTTCGTCATCCGCGGTGCGTCTCTCAGGAATTCCTCCGTGATTGATGCTGAATCACTCATGCTGATTGGATGTTTCCCCCTTTGATTGCTCGGTCCCCCTGTGGTCCTGCTTGCGCACCGTCAGTGACCGCGGATCCTGCTGCAGCTTGTCCCTTTTCTCTTTGCACCGCAGATCTTCCCGCCACAGCTTCCCGCCCTGTTCCAAGTGCCTGAGTAAGAGGAACCACCACAGGCGAGTGTTTAGCCTGCGGCGGCCCGTTTTGTTAGCGTCCTGGTCTTTGCCTTCCCTGGATCCCGCGCTACCCCTCGCTCAACCACGTCCGCGGGAGCCAGTATCCTACGCGCGGATCTTCGGCCGCCCCAGTCCATATTCCGCGGTTATTCCCTCCTGCGGAGCTGCGGTAGATTTGTGCTTGACACTGATGCCCCCAACCCCCCCTTTTTCGAGACTCTGTCCCAGAGTCTCTCAGCGGGTTTTCTGCGTGAAGTGCTTACGGGGCTTGGGGCGACCCCGCTCCTGGCACGGCCTGCAATACTTCTCCATCGTTCCTCCCCTCCGCTTGAGCTTCACCGCGAACTCGTCATGAACAAATAGCCGGCATCCTTCACACTGTGCTCCGATCGTGGGTACGCTGACCAAGTTATTGCAGGAGGAGCAATGTGGCGCGCGCTCGTACTTTTGGCAGCTTGAGCATCGGTAGATCCGTTTGCCTTCGTTGCTCTGCCCCACCTCCTTGGCACAGACCCGTGTGCCATGCCTCCGCAGTGCACGCATCGGTAGACTGACCCCTCAAGCCGACCAAAGCAGTTGTCCCCCGTGCAGATGCGCTTGTTGGAGAACTTCCACTTCATCCTCCGCGGCTTGTTGCGACAGTTGCCGCAGGTCCAGATGCCCTCCTTCCCGCGCTTGCCACACCGCAGGTGGCACATGGTCCGACACATGCCGCAGGGTTTACCGAACTCGGTCAGCTCTGTCTCACACCCTTCGCAGAGCGGGACCAAAGTGTCGGTGGCATAGGATAGGGAGGCCCCCTCTTCCACGATTTCTGCTCCCACACATTTTTGACACCGCCCTGCCCATACCGAGCTGCCCGTCACCAGGCAGCCCTGATGAGCCATCCGGCCACACTGGGTGCAGTGCTCGCCCGTGCGGACAGCCTTGATGCAGGTGGGGCAGTTTTATGCGGCAGGTGCGGGCGGGTCCTCCTCTTCCTCATCCTCCGAGTCCACCTCCTCTCCTTCTGCGGTGACCGGCGGCGGCTTCCGGATCCCGTGTTTGCGCTCGATCTCTTGGCGGCACCTCCGACACCTTTCTGATCCGCTCCGTTCTCCCTTCGCGTTCCGCGGCTGCTCCAGGCACTCGTCACATATCCTTCGGTGGCATCCTGCACAGTCCTGCACCCGTCTGCCCCAGTGATGCCTGCATTGGGCACACGTCTGGCGTGCCTTTTCCTTCTCGGTTTGTTACGCCGCTGCCATCCGACCTTCCTCTTGCCATCGTCGCATGGTGGCCCCCGTTACCGTGCGAGGCCCTTGCCGCGCCCCCGCTGCCTCCTCTTCTTCCTCTTCTTCCTCCTCTTCGGGGTCCCACCCCCCTCGCGCCTCTTCTCCGCCGGAGCCTGGGCCGGCTCCGCCGCCTCCTTCCTTTTTCTGCTCTGCTTCCTCCCCCTGGCCTTCACTCATGCACCGCAGGCAGGTGCGGTTCCAACCAATGCAGCTCTTGGCCAGCCCCTGGTGCAAGGGCTGGCCGCAGACGCGGCACACGACTTTCAGGAGCTTATCCTCGGGCAGGTTCTCCCCACAGACTGCACAGGGTCCCGTGTAGGCAGCCAAGGCGCGGGGACTCATGGGGACGTTCTTCCGTGGAGCGTCGGTGACCCCTTGTGGGGTCATTCCTCCGCTACCCGTCTGTTGTGATCTTGAGTCTTGCTGTTGTTCTTGTTGCTCCTGTTGTTCATGCGGCTCCTGTTGCTCCTGTTGCTCATGCTACTCCTGCTGCTCCTGCGGTGCTCGCTGTTCTTGTACCGTACGTCCTCCTTCCGCGAAGACCTCCTGCACGTCAGAGCCGTCTGTCGGTTCCTCCTGAGGTTCCTGACTCCACACTTCCTCCTGCTCCAACACCTGGGTCTCGCACTGCTCCAACACCTCCTCCGCGCGCCATCCCCTTGATCCCTTATGCGCCTCCAGCGGATGGAGTGCTCCACCCGTGCCGGGTATGTGCGTCTGCCAGGCCGGGGATAGCAAAACAAACTCTGTCGCAGGGTAGCTTCGTTCACTGAATCCGTCCGGCCGTTCCAGCCACACTCGTCCCGCGTCCACCGCAGCCACGCAGTACATCTGCCGCGCCTCTTCTGCTTCATGCCCTGCGCCTGGAAAGGGGCGGAGGTACACCAGGTTCCCTTCCTCAATTGCTCCGTGGTTGAGGCGTTGGTTGGCAGCGTCACATCCGCGCCAAGCCAAAACCGAGGCTCGGAGTCGTGCCTCTGTCCTCACCGCGGCGGTTTTCTGGCATCGCGCCCGGTACCCCTCCTGCACCTCCTTATCCCTCGCCAGCTCCCGCTCCTTCTCTGAGCATCCATCTTGCTGCTGCTCCGGGTCCAGCGCCAGCAGTAGTGGGGGCTGTGGCATGCCGAGTGCCGCGCGCAGAGGCTGCCCAAAGAGGAGGGCATGTGGCGAGAATGTGGTGGCACGGCTAGGGGTAATGTTGATGAAGTGGGCGGTCTTTTTGAGGGTCTCCCCCCAGTCTGTTGCCTCCGCGGTGGCCACAACCCGCTCCAGGATCTCGTGCAGCCACTTGACCTGGCCCTGCGATTGAGGTCGGTATCGTCCAGAATGCACATGCTGCACTCCCCACTCCGCGAGCTCCTCGCGGAACGCTCCTGCGAACTCGGTGCCCTTGTCACTGTACACCACACGACACCCTCCGAACTTGAAGAACACCTCTTCCCGGATGAAGCGTGCCGTGCGCTTTGAGGACTTGTCGGGAACAGCCCGGACCCACATGTATTTGGTGAAATGATCCACCGCTGCAATCTAGTACCGGTCTCCTTGGGCGCGGCGAGGAGGAGGTCCATGGAAGTCGACGATGATGCGGTCCAATGGCTCGCCGATGGGGGAGGGAAGGAAGAGCGGCATGGCCCGCGGCGTTATCTTGCGGTGGCGCTCACATGGCGCACAGTGTTGCACCACGTCTTTCACAATTGCCAAAAGGTTTGGTATGTGCAGGATGGTAGTGAGACGCTCCTTGAGTGCCTGGACGCCAGTGTGGTGGTGTTGGTGGTATGCTTCGACCACCGCTCGTTGCGTGGTGGATGGGGGCACCCACAAGACCTGTGGCTTGGTCCGCCACAGACGGCCACCTTCCCACGCGTACTGTTTGCAGGTGACGGCGAGATCATCCTTCTTCCTCCTATCATATTCGACCCCCATCCGCGCCCCCAGGGCATTGTACACCTTCTCCGCCTCCACCTTTTGCTGTTCCTTAGTCGTGGCGCGGAGCAGGATGTGCGCAGCTTGCCAGATCCTCCAGTCCTGCGTCTCGGTGGGCTTCTCTTTCACCGCCTTTCCCGCGGCAGCTTCTCCCCGCTTCCTCTTCTTCTCCTTTTCCAGTGCCGGCAGCCCCTGGGCCCGCCTCGCATCTTGTTCCGCCTTCATCGCCTGCAGGCGCCGTTGGTTTTTTTCATCATGGACGGGAGGCTCCCTATCCCAACTGTCCGGGGCGGGGAAGATGCGCAGAATCCCTACTGCGCGGAGTTCCCCTTCATCCCATTGGCTCTGCAGTCTCATCTCGGGCACGGCTCCATGCCGTCGTCCTCGTGTTCCGTGGACTTCACCCATCTCTGGCTCTGTCTTCTGCTCCGGCGCTGCCTCGGCGAGGCACAACAAGCCCTGCCCCTTCATGATGGGCTGGTCCTTGTCAGGTGGTGGTGACTCGCTGAGCTCGTAAATCACCACTCCTCCCGTCTTCTGTCTTGCCTTAGTGGCCACGGTGCCCTCCTCATTCCCTCGCTTCTGTTGCGCCGTGGCGTCCGCACCCCCCAGGAGGGGCTCGAGCTGAGTCGGCACCGATCTGGCAGGCATCGTGACATTCCGAGATACCACTAGGAGCAGCTCCATCGCTTGTGCTACACTCCGCTGGACCTGTGCGAGCTGCTCCGGGTCAACGCGCTGAGGAGTTCCTGGGGTGGGGCGGGCTTGTTTACTGCGTTTGGCGGGGGTGATAGTGGTGGACTTGTCTTCAACGGTCCGCTTCCCTTTTCCTTTGCGGTGGGATGTTGGTGTAGTCTCCGCTGATGGCGCCTATTTCTTTGTAGCAGAGTCTTTCTGTGGCTCAGCCTTGTGGCTAAATGTTACCGCGTGAGCTGGGACCGCCTCCTCCCCGGGAGCCACGGATGCTGTAGCTCTTCTGGCTGCGCGCTAGAGTTTGGCCCTTATGTCGAGCAGAGCCGGGGACAGAGTCAGTTGTGAGATGTTCTTCCACACTTCTCTTCTGGCTGCCGCCGCCCTGGCGTATGCCAGCATGTCCTGGGCTCGTCCCCCGCTTTCCCCCTGTGCAGTTTCCCGCTGCTTTGCTTCCTATGCCCCTGCCGCTTGTTTTGCCGCGGCCGCCGCTTCCCTAGCATCCCCTGCCTCTGTCTCCGGGGCGGTTTTGTCTCTTGTCTTGTCAGGCCTTCCATTCCTGCTTCGCGTTCCGCAGCCGTAATCACAGCTTCCACCACAGCCTCTACCTCTTGCGCCGCCCTCTACTCCGCTGCAGCTTCTGCCTTCCGCCTCCGTTCTTCTGCCATCTTGTGCCAAAGTGCC
This sequence comes from Penium margaritaceum, assembly GCA_023375785.1. Classification (NCBI taxonomy): domain Eukaryota; kingdom Viridiplantae; phylum Streptophyta; class Zygnematophyceae; order Desmidiales; family Peniaceae; genus Penium; species Penium margaritaceum. The sequence goes on from SZWC01001335.1 coordinate 116,510, forward strand.
CGCTGCCGCTCCCTCATGCTCGTGAGGTCGGGGGAGTTGCGGAGATACTCTTGCGCCTCTTCAGTTTCACTGTGGGTGCGGTTCTTTTCCTCGCGACACACGTTGATTGCTTCTCAGGCCCATTGACGTACTACTTCTTCTGTTAGTGCCGTGCGTGTTCCCTGAAGGGATTTCCATAACCCTTCAGTCACCTCGGTCACGGCCCGTTGGTGCATGGCGTTGTCTTGAGTCAGCTGCCAGGCGTTGGCGATGGCAGTGAACCAATGCTCATGCTGCTGCTCCGCCACACAGACGGCTGCCAGCTCTGCTGCCGTGTACTGCAATCCCCACCTACGGGAGGTGAGCTTGAATAGGTAGCCCCACCTGCAGAGTTCCGCTGTGGCCTTGCGGTCTGGTACTTCCATCGTTCCCGCCGGCATGCGGGCAGCGTGGTATACAGTGAGTGCCCAGGCACGCTCCTGGAGTAGATGTACATAGCGGCGCGTGGGATCCGCGGCCTGGTCACGGCGGACCAGGAGCCACCATTCGCGGGCAGCATCCACGTTATGGTTAGGTTGTACCGTGTCCAGGAGCGTCGCCACACCTGCCATGGCCTGCGCTGGACGAAGGTTGAGGAGGTCGCGGAGCACCGAAAGGAGACGCTCGGCCCCCACAGTCTCCAATAGCTGTACTTATCGTGCTCGCGGCCCCAAGGCAAGGGCGGTCTTGGCCGCTCCCTTCAGGGCCACTTGCCAGGCGGGGTTAAAGAAGGAGTCCCCCAAGCTTGCGCGGACTACCTCCGGGAGCTCGTCGAGTAGGTGAATGATCACGCTGCTTACCACGTCAGCCTTAGGGTGATCTCCACTGTCCCCAGAGCTTTCCTCCAAACGTGTCTGTGCGCCCTCCATGATCGTACCGGCGCTGAGCAAGGAGCGTAGAGTTCCGCGTGAGGCCGGTGGAGAGGAGGAGTGCGCGGTTGGTGCAGAAGGGCCGGACGGTGGCGGTGCTCCTGTAGATGTCGTTGCCACCGGGGACGCAGCAGGGCCAGATGGCGGAGGCATCCTGGGTGACGCTGCCGCTATCGCTGCGGCAGGGCTTGTTGCCGGGGGTGCCCCAGGGGATGCTGCTACGTCTGGTGCCGCGGAACGGCCTGGTGCCGGAAGGCCCCTGGGTAATGCCGCTCCTTCGGATGCCGCTGAAGCTACCGGTGCCGCGAAAGGACCTGGTGCCGGCGGGGCTTCAGATATCGCCGCCACTGCTGGTGCCGCGGAAGGAGTTGGGGCCGGAGGGGCTCCAGGTGATGCTACTGCCGCCGCGGAAGGGCCTGATGCCGGGGGTGCTCCTGGGGTTGCACCGGATGATGGGGCTGCTACCGCTGGTGATGCGGACCGTCTTGTGCCAGTTGTAACACGGCCCGTGGGCTGTCATCGGAAGGTCCGTCTCGTGGCACGCTCACCCCCCCCCCCCGTTCGAGGGCGCGGACCCCGCGCCGGAGGGGTGAGCCATTGCGGATGCGGTGCCGCGGGTGGCACTAGAATTGCGGGTAACGCGGCGGGTGAACTGAGTGCCAGGGGCGGATGTCGTGAGAACCATAGGAGGAAGTACGGAGAGTGGTCGAGCCGAAGTGAAAAGGGGGGTGAACGATCGAATGCCGGCAGCAAAAATGAGACTGAGAATGCCCGTTTCGAGCAATATATTCGCCTGGCACGGCGCGAGCCAATCGGCTGCCAGGAGCATGTCATATGTGCGGACGTCACATACCTGCACGGTGTACGGTGCATGCACATTGGCAACCTGGATGGGTAGGGCCTCGATCTGTCCGATGGGTGCATCGATGGCGCTGGTGGAGATGGAGAAGCGGAGTCGAGTGGGTATGATGAGATGGTCGAGACGCAGGGTGCGGGCCATCCGCAGCGCGATGGTAGTATGGGTGGCGCCGGTGTCCACGATGGCCACGAACTTGCGGCCACACACCCAGACATAACACCATGCCACGTGGACCTCGGCCGGTGTCGGTGGACCGGGGACCAACGGGACAGGGGCCCATGTGCATGGCGCACGGCAAGCATCCTCCCAGATGCGGGAGTGTGGTGTGACGATTGCATGGGCCACCATGCAGACACCTGTATCACGGGTGAGGGTAAAAGAAAGGCGGATGCCGACGGGGGAGAGGGAGGGGTTGTAGGAGGAAAAGAGTGCCTGGAGTCGTTCCGTAGACGCGGGGGAATGAAGGAGGAAGTCGACCAGGTAGAGGGAGTGACGCGTGTCAAGAAGAGGGGAGGCAGTGGGTGGAGGGGTCATCGTAGTGGAAGCGATGGCCACCGGCGCGGCCGTGGGAGTCCGGCGGGATGGTGGCCGAGAAGGGCGAGGAGGAATGTGTGCTGCGACATCCTCCAACGTCCAACCGCGGATGGTAGGGTTGAAGCGGTGGGCAAGCTGAAGACCAGTGGCGGCGAGAGCAGGGAGGGTCTTTGCGGCGCCCGAGTACTCGGCAGGCTCCAGCTCAGACAGGAGTTGGTACGCGACCGTAGATTCCTCCTCCGTTAATTCACGAGCGACGCCCTCCCACTGGGTCTCAGCATTCGCGGGGGGGAAGGCATCTGTGGGAGGAGACTCCTGGAGGTTGTCCTGTAGGTCCGTGGGGTGCGGCCAGTCCGCGCGTGGGAGGCGGCTGAGAGCATCCGCGTTGCGGTTAGCGAGCGCAGGCTGATACTTGATTTTCATATTGTAGCCCTGCAAGAGGAGGGCCCACTTCGCCAAGATGCCCTCATGATTCTGCGTCGTGAGGAGCCACTGCAACGCATGATGATCCGTCAGGACCGTGAAAGGCTTGCCGTTCCTGATGTAGTCGCGGAAGTGCTGGAGAGCCCACAACACAGCCAAGCACTCGCCCTTCACCGGTGGGCAGTTCCGCTCACCGTCAGTGAGGGCACGGCTGGCATATGCAATCACCCGCTGGATCGGTTCCTGGACCGACTGTGACAGGACCGCACCAAGGCCTTCCCACGGCCAGTCGGTTGTGATAGTGAAGGGGAGGTTGAAGTCAGGGAGCTCCAGCATGGGCGCGGTGACCAAGCGATGCTTGATTTCCGCCCAAGCAGCTGCACACTCCGGGATCCACTCAAATGGGATGTCCTGATGGGTCAACTGCTGCAGTGGGCGGATGATACGTGCGTGGTCGCGGACGATCTTGTGATAGAAGGAGACAAAGCCCAGGAAGATCTTAACCTGCCCCGCAGTAGTGGGTTGGCGCCATTCCTGGACGGCGGCGATTTTTGCGGGGTCGGTTTTGATGCCGCTGGCACTCATGACAAAGCCTAAGAACTCAATCTCCGCAGCGCCAATGGAACACTTGGCGGCCTTGAGTTTAAGGTTTGCAGCGCGGAGTGCAGTGAAGACGGCGGAGAGGGAGGAGAAGAGGTCCTCAAAGTTGTGGGCGGCAACCATGATGTCGTCAATGTAGCAGCTCACATTGGGAATGCCGCAGAGGGTAGAATCCATGACGCGCTGGAACGTGGCGCTGGCATTGCGGAGACCGAAGGGCATGCGGGTGAAAGCGTAGAGGCCTTCAGGGGTGACAAAGGCCGTTTTGACGATGGAGTCCGGGTGCATGGGGACGGCGTGGAAGGCTGCCTTGACGTCAAGCTTTGCGAACCATCCGCGCCCCTGTTGACGCTCTTGTATGTCGACGATCAGCGGCATGGGGTAGGCATCTTCCTCGGTGACACGGTTGAGGTCGCGAAAGTCTACACAGAAGCGTTTGGAGCCGTCTGGCTTTTCGACGATGACCAAGTTGGCACGCCAAGGACTCACGATGGGCACGATCATGCCTTGCGCCTTCAACTCTGCGAGACTGTCATTGATGATCTGTTCTTGATCCGGGAGGATTCGGCGGACCTTCAGTTTAACCGCGGTAGCTGAGCCGGTGTTGATAACATGAGAGGCGTTGACTGCTCCAAGGTCCATCGCGGACCCAGCAAAGATATCGACGAAGGAGTCCAGCAAGTCCCGGAAGCCCTGCTTCTGGGATGGTGAGAGGCGGGGGTGAAGGATGTGGTCCCACCGCGGTGGCGGAGGTGGCAGTTACTCACGGATGGGGTAGAAGTCGTCATCCTTGTCCAAGGGAAGGCCTGGGCCGAATGTGTGCTCACCTTGCTGCCATAACCCCAGAAGGTTGGCACGCACCCCTGCTTCCGCGTGTTCCGCGGAAAGTTCACGCCATTCTTTGACATGAACCTATTCCGCATCGAGGACATCATCCGCCGGTGTCAGGTTGCTCAGGGATCGTGCAATGGCATCTTCATGTGCCGCATCAGGGAGGGAGAAGGTTGGGGCATCGGCCACCGGCACCGTGACACGATCGCCAACGGTGATGAGGGCGTACTCTTTTGTGCCTGTGGCGGATGTGAGCTACATGACGCCTAGGGAAAACAGAAGGTTGCCGTGTCGCGGAAGGAGATAGTCCATGCCCAGGAGAACATCATAGGTCCGCGCCTGGGTTACTTGGACATCCATTGGTTCATGAAGAGTGTCCACCTGCAGGGGCAAGCCCCGTACTTCGCCATCCCCGTAATCTAGCCCTCCCGCGGAGTTACTGAACAGCCGCCGCGTTAGGATGACGCGGTCTGTCCATCCGATGAGGCAGAGGACGCTGAGGGCCACAGTAGTGTGGGTCGCCCCTGTGTCAATGATGGCCAAGAACTTGCGGCCACAGATCTAGACCACACAGCAAGCCACTTCGTAGTGGCGGTCGTCACGGCCGGGTGGTTCCAGGGGTTGGGGTGCCCAGCCCCATTCTATTTCTTCTGTAGTTAATGCAGGTGGTACCTCTGCCACAACGCGTCAGGTATTCTGGGTGCCGTGGGGCGGAGCGATGCAGGCAAGGGAGATGCCCACGGTCTGGAGGCGACGATTGGCTTTGGTGAATTCTTCTCTAAGCCGCGGAGCCAGTTCGGGATGAAGGCGGAGGAAGTCAAAAAAGTTCATAGAGGCAATGGGGGTGGTGAAGACTTCGTGGACTGGGTCAGCGGAATCAGCAGCAGGGGTGGGAGTAGGCTGAGATGCGGGCAAGTTGGTCGCAACAGCTGGAAGCACCGCAGGCTCGGGGTCAGGTTGGCGGCGCTTCTCTGGGGGTCGCATGGAGCGGGCCGTGATGGCCTCTTGCAGCCGGGCCTCGGCGGCTTCCGCTCGTCACCGCAGGTCATCCTGCACCTGTGCAGCCTCCTACAGGTCCCACCCGCGGAGCTTGATTCGACGGGCGCGTGTGATGAGTTCCATCTCCTCAGGCATTGGTGCCACCTTGGTAGTTTTGTCCTCTGCCATGGGCAACCCTAGCTTCACATTGCGAGCGCCGGGCGCAGGATTTTGCTACGCATTTGGCAAGATACCCTGACCCGCTCCCTGAGCCGCCTTGTCTTGTCCAGTGGGGGGTGGATTCAGTGGCTGTAGCTGCTGTTGCTGTGGTTGATGCTGCTGCTGTTGGCCTGGCCACGCCTGGTTGTAGTACTGCTGCCACTGCTGGACCATAGGATCCTGGGAAACTGGTTCAGGGCGCGGAACCGCTTGTCGCTTGCGAGGTAGTCCCAAGCGATGTGTTCCAGGCTTTGGCACGTGTAACAGGCTTTCGGCTTCTGCTGCTGCGGAGGTGGAGCGGGTGAGGATGAGGGTGTATGGGCATCGGCGCCTTGGTATTGTCGGGTCGACTGCTATCTGGTGAAGATATCCGTAGCGTCCCGCACCGCATCTTGCAAGGATAGGTAGCGGACTGCGATCATGAGACTGCTGATTTCATTCGGAAGTGCGCGGATGAGGTTCTACAGCAGAACCCACAACGGCAATCCTTCCCCTTGCGGACTCTTGGCCACTGAGGCCCAGGTCAGGAACTGGTCCAAGAATCTGCGAATGTCTTCGTCCTTGCGCATGACCTCCTTCTCAATCTTCCGCAGCGCCTCTTCTTTTGTCTGTTGTTTGGAGCGTTCTATGGGGGCGTTGCCAAAGTCCTCGAAAGATGGAAAAGGTGCTCTTGCATTGTACCAGTCCGCTGCCGCTCCCTGAAGGTGGAGTTCCGCGGTGGCAAGGCAGAGGTCGGGCGGAGTCCGGCCGATGCTAGCATAGAGGGTGATTTGTTTGAGCCAGACCCAGGGGTCTTCCTCCGGGGCACCTTTGAAGGAGTCCAGCCGGGGAATGTTGGCAGGCTCGAAACGGATGTATTGCAGCTGCGGGACGGTGCTGCGGTTAGTCGTCAACGCAGTCACAGCATGTGGCGGGGGAAGGGCTGCAGGTGGAGCTGCGTAGTATCCATTTGTAGGGACCGGCATCTGGAGCTGCCCTGCGGGCATGGGAAGATTTGCTTGCGTGGGAGGGAGAGGCATGTACCAGGAAGAGGGAGTGGTTGTAGAGGCGGTGTAGGGTGTGGAGAAGAATGCTGTCCGAGGCGGCAGAATCTGGGTTCCTTGTACCGGTGGTGCCGCTGCCTGCGGTACCCACTACATCTGAGCCGGTGGGACTATAGCCGCGGTGTGGAGAGGAACTGCCGCTCCAGCGCTGGTGGTCGGGTGCGGATTCCCTTGCAACTGCTGCGGGGACAGGAACAAATGGCTCTGTGCAGTTTGTTGTGGTATTGGCAGCGAGGCATGGGGAGGTGCCACTACTGGCATTGTTCCAACCGGCTGCTGGTGGTGGAGCTGCTGGTAGGTGGGCATGGGTGGCTGCGAGATCATGTTGGGTACGAGCGTCTGCGGCACCGCTCCCAACGGCATCGGACCCATCTGGTGCTGTGTCTATGTCGCCCACAGGGTTGGCGTGGCCGCAGGGGGTTGCATCATAGTCGTCAGCTGTGTTGCGCCTCCGGTCGTCTGCCGCTGATGACTCGTTGGTTGGGTTCCGGTTAGTATAGGCTGGACCGTATTCCCTTGGTGATTGACTCCGCCTCCGGGCTGAGGCATCTGTTGTGGCGGCTGCGTGACTGCGGAGGGCCCTGCCATCACCCCACTTGCGTCGTGAGCTACGGTGGCAGATGCGCTGGCTGCTGCAGTCCCGTCGCAGGCGAATGCGGCATGGCCGCCACCTGCATGGTGCTCATCGTCATCTGCTGCTGCGGTGGTGTACTTGGCGCAGGCGGCTGCGGGGCACCCCAGTTGGCAGGGTAACCGGATTTGGGTGTGACGCGGGGAGCTGTTGCGCCGTACTTGCCTGCCCATCCCCATGGACTGCTGCCATGGATATCTCGGTGGTTGGGCCACTCCAACTATCTGGAGTTGCACGCCTGCCCCTGTGGCCCCGTTCCCATAGTCGGAGGGGTCTGACTCACGGGGAAGTGGTTCACTGGTGACTGTGCGGCTCCTGGTGCCTGTGCAGACATAGACATCCCCATCCGCATGATCCCTGTGGGCTGCTCCAATGTGGCCATCTGCTGCTGTTGTAGGCCGTGCACAGGAGGTTCCGCGGCCGGGATCCCCAGGGTTGCCCCAACCAGCTAGTGCGGCAGATTCATATCCTGGGGCATCCCAAGGGCGGGGACGGGGAGTCCCACCTGCTGCAGCTGCGCTCAGATCTGCTGCTCGTCCGGTGCTGGTGCCTCGGAGATCCTCGAATCCTCGGGGCTCAGCGGTAAGGGTCGCGGATGCACAGGCTGGTGTGCGGGCTGCGACTCCGTTTCGCCGGGAATCTGGTGCTGCTGTCCGCCACGACGCCGATACACCAGTCCGCGATAGGCCTCGAGTTCTCCACCACCGGAGGAAACCTCCAGTGAAGCTGGTGCATCGGAGAACCACTGTGCCCCAAGCGGCATGTTCTGCTGGCCCTCTTGTCCTTGCTGATGCTGTACCGATCCATGGCTGGCGGAGCTGTGGATACTCTCCACCTCCACGTGTTCGCCCAGCGCATCCATAATGCGGCGCCAATGCAGCTGCTCCAACCACTCGGTCACTCGTCGGTGCTGGACGAGCGGATCGGGGCCTGGTGAGGAACTGACTGGCGTGCGGGACGGCACTGGTGAGGAGTCCCTGCTCCCTGCACGGGTCGCGGCCCGTCGTGGCAGGAAGCACCGCGCCGATGGTTGCTGTTGCCGTCGTGTGGTGTCCTGATGCACGAAGCTGGCTGCCGACATCAATGACTGATCTGGAAGGCACGTGCAGTTCTGCTAGCAAAGAGCAAATATCTGTCCACACTCACCGCACCATGACACTGATACCCCCAATTTTTGCCGCGTCCTTGGTCCTTTCCGCGGACGACTACGCTCCGCGCTGCTCCGCGGATCAAGTCATTCACCACTACTACTGGTTCACAAGAGGACAGCAAGACACAGTTATCACCTTCAGGCTAGAGGCTATTCCGCAAACCACGGGTTTGGGACTGCTGCGTATGCACCTTAGTGAGAAATGACTCTTTGCGGTCCACTAGAGTATGGCAACCCACTGGGAACTCTCGACTATCAGCTATTCCACGGACCACAGGCCTAGACTTCTATGCAGGCACCTCACTGATGAGTGATGCTGTGCGTTCCACTTCTTCCCACACGGGAGTCCACCACCTCGTGGCATCCGACTCCTCTCCGCGGAACCCCGTTCCGCAGACGTGTGCAAGCAAGGGACACCGTCGGCAGCTCACCTCACCCGGACTTTTGGTTCTCTACGTACTTACTCCCACAGCCCGCGGACCGGATTCCGAGAGCAACTGATGGCAAGAGGGTAGTGAACAGAGCACAGGAGTGAGAGTAGGCCAATGACTTTGATAAGGCTGATTGCGGAGTACATGGAATACTTTTGGAGGCAAGCAAGTCTGAGTTGCACTTGTGCTATTGCTAGTGAGGCCCTTTTCTACTTTGGACTCCGCACAACGTGTCTACACGAGGTCGGTCTCATCCTTCTCACACCATCCTACTTCCTCCTACTTGGACTCCACGCGGTGCGGCTACGCACCGCGGGTCTCGTCCCACACACACACACACACACTGCCTATCCTCTGCTGGTCACTTTCTTCATCCGCGGCTCGTGCACGCGGTTCTTCGTGTTCTTCCTTGAATCTTCGTCTTCCGCGGTGCGTCTCTCAGGAGTTCCTCCGTGATTGATGCTGAATCACTCATGCTGATTGGATGTTTCCCCCTTTGATTGCTCGGTCCCCCTGTGGTCCTGCTTGTGCACCGTCAGTGACCGCGGATCCTGCTGCAGCTTGTCCCTATTCTCCTTGCACCGCGGATCTTCCCGCCACAGCTTCCCGCCCTGTTCCAAGTGCCTGAGTAAGAGGAACCGCTGCAGGCGAGTGTTTAGCCTGCGGCGGCCCCTTTCGTTAGCGTCCTGGTCTTTGCCTTCCCTGGATCCCGCGCTACCCCTCGCTCAACCACGTCCGCGGGAGCCAGCATCCTGCGCGCGGATCTTCGGCCGCCCCAGTTCCTATTCCGCGGTTATTCCCTCCTGCAGAGCTGCGGTAGACTTGTGCTTGACAAAGTGACTTTAACTTCTACGAATCGTAACACACGTCAGCCATGGTGAGAGTGCCCAATCACAGTTCAGATGTACTAGGCATGACCTTACAGGTATAAACAAGGTAAAAGACCGGTGGCTTGGCACGGCTATTGTGTGCAATGCCTTGACAAAATTGGCATGTGCCACTGGCCATGACCACAATGTTTACCAAGTACCTTAAACGGCTATGAATCATAACACGAGTGAGCCACGGTCAGAGTGTCCAATCATAGTGTAGATATACTAGGCATGACCTTGCAGGTATAAACAAGGTAAAAGACCGGTGGCTTGGCACGGCTATTGTGCGCAATGCCTTGACAAAGTTGGCGTGTGCCACTGACCATGACCACAAAGTTTACCAAGTATCTTAAACGGCTATGAATCATAACACGAGTGAGCCACGGTCAGAGTGTCCAATCATAGTGTAGATATACTAGGCATGACCTTGCAGGTATAAACAAGGTAAAAGACCGGTGGCTTGGCACGGCTATTGTGCGCAATGCCTTGACAAAGTTGGCGTGTGCCACTGACCATGACCACAAAGTTTACCAAGTATCTTAAACGGCTATGAATCATAACACGAGTGAGCCACGGTCAGAGTGTCCAATCATAGTGTAGATATACTAGGCATGACCTTGCAGGTATAAACAAGGTAAAAGACCGGTGGCTTGGCACGGCTATTGTGCGCAATGCCTTGACAAAGTTGGCGTGTGCCACTGACCATGACCACAAAGTTTACCAAGTATCTTAAACGGCTATGAATCATAACACGAGTGAGCCACGGTCAGAGTGTCCAATCATAGTGTAGATATACTAGGCATGACCTTGCAGGTATAAACAAGGTAAAAGACCGGTGGCTTGGCACGGCTATTGTGCGCAATGCCTTGACAAAGTTGGCGTGTGCCACTGACCATGACCACAAAGTTTACCAAGTATCTTAAACGGCTATGAATCATAACACGAGTGAGCCACGGTCAGAGTGTCCAATCATAGTGTAGATATACTAGGCATGACCTTGCAGGTATAAACAAGGTAAAAGACCGGTGGCTTGGCACGGCTATTGTGCGCAATGCCTTGACAAAGTTGGCATGTGCAACAGACCATGACCACACATGTATCCAAGTGACTTTAACGTCTACGAATCGTAACACAAGTCAGCCATAGTCAGAGTGCCCAATCACGGTTCAGATGTACCAGGCATGATCTTGCAGATGCAAACAAGGTACAATACTGGTGGCTCGCTGTGGCTATTGTGCGCAATGCTTTGACACAGTTGGCATGTGCCACTGACCATGAAAACAAAGTTACCAAGTGACTTTAACGTATACGAATCGTAACACGAGTCAGCCACAGTCAGAGTGCCCAATCACGGTTCAGATGTACTAGGCATGATCTTGCAGGTGCAAACAAGGAACAATACTGGTGGCTCGCTGTGGCTATTGTGCGCAATGCCTTAACAAAGTTGGCATGTGCCACATACCATGACCATAAACTTTACCAAGTGACTTCAACTTCCAAGAATCATAACACGAGTCAACCACGGTCAGAGTACCCAATCACAGTGCACATCTAATATGCATGACCTTGCAGGTATAAACAGGGTAAAAAAACCGGTGGCTTGGCACGGCTATTGTGCGCAATGCCTCGACAAAGTTGGCATGTGCCACTGACCATGACCACAAAGTTTACCAAGTATCTTAAACGGCTATGAATCATAACACGAGTCAGCCACGGTCAGAGTGTTCAATCACAGTGCAGACATACTAGGCATGACCTTTCAAGTATAAACAGGGTAGAATACAGGTGACTCGGTGTGGCTATTGTGTGCAATGCCTTGACAATGTTGGCATGTGCCACAGACCATGACCACAAATGTATCCAAGTGACTTTTACTTCAATTGATCATAACACGAGTCAGCCACGGCCAGAGTGTCAAATCAAAGTGCAGATGTACTAGGTATGATCTTGCAGGTACAAACAAGGTAGAAAACTGGTGGCTCGGTGTGGCTATTGTGCGCAATGCCTTGACAAAGTTGGCGTGTGCCACTGACCATGACCACAAATGTATCCAAGTGACTTTTACTTCTATTGATCATAACACGAGCCAGCCATGGTCAGAGTATCCGATCATAGTGCAGATGTACTAGGCATAATCTTGCAGGTACAAACAAGGTAGAATACTGGTGGCTTGATGTGGCTATTGTGCGCAATGCCTTGACAAAGTTGGCATGTGCCACTGACCATGACCACAAATGTGTCCAAGTGAATTCAACTCCTACGAATCGTAACACAAGTCAGCCATAGTCAGAGTGCCCAATCACAGTGTACATCTAATATGCATGACCTTACAGGTATAAAAAAGGTAAAAAACTGGTGGCTTTGCACGGCTATTGTGCGCACTGCCTTGACAAAGTTGGCATGTGCCACTGACCATGACCACAAAGTTTATCAAGTTCCTTAAACGGCTATGAATCATAACACGAGTCAGCCACGGTCAGAGTGTCCAATCACAGTGCAGATATACTGGGCATGACCTTACAGGTACAAACAAGATAGAATACTGGTGTCTCGGTGTGTGGCTATAGTGCGCAATGCCTTGATGAAGTTGGCATGTGCCACTGACCATGACCACAAATGTATCCAAGTGACTTTTACTTCTATTGATCACAACACGAGTCAGCCACGGTCAGAGGTCCAATCACGGTTCAGATGTACCAGGCATGATCTTGCAGATGCAAACAAGGTACAATACTGGTGGCTCGCTGTGGCTATTGTGCGCAATGCCATGACAAAGTTGGCATGTGCCACATACCATGACCACAAAGTTTACCAAGTGACTTTAACTTCTAAGAATCATAACACGAGTCAGCCACGGTCAGAGTACCCAATCACAGTGCACATCAAATATGCATGACCTTGCAGGTATAAACAGGGTAAAAAAACCGGTGGCTTGGCACGGCTATTGTGCGCAATGCCTTGACAAAGTTGGCATGTGCCACTGACCATGACCACAAAGTTTACCAAGTACCTTAAACGGCTATGAATCATAACACGAGTCAGCCACGGTCAAAGTGTTCAATCACAGTGCAGACATCATAGGCATGACCTTACAAGTATAAACAGGGTAGAATACAGGTGACTCGGTGTGGCTATTGTGTGCAATGCCTTGACAATGTTGGCATGTGCCACTGACCATGACCACAAATGTATCCAAGTGAGTTTTACTTCAATTGATCATAACACGAGTCAGCCACGGCCAGAGTGTCAAATCAAAGTGCAGATGTACTAGGTATGATCTTTCAGGTACAAACAAGGTAGAAAACTGGTGGCTCGGTGTGGCTATTGTGCGCAATGCCTTGACAAAGTTGGCATGTGCCACTGACAATGACCACAAATGTATCCAAGTGACTTTTACTTCTATTGATCATAACACAAGCCAGCCATGGTCAGAGTATCCGATCATAGTGCAGATGTACTAGGCATGATCTTGCAGGTACAAACAAGGTAGAATACTGGTGGCTCGATGTGGCTATTGTGCGCAATGCCTTGACAAAGTTGGCATGTGCCACTGACCATGACCACAAATGTATCCAAGTGAATTTAACTTCTACGTATCGTAACACAAGTCAGCCATAGTCAGAGTGCCCAATCACAGTGTACATCTAATATGCATGACCTTACAGGTATAAAAAAGGAAAAAAACTGGTGGCTTTGCACGGCTATTGTGCGCACTGCCTTGACAAAGTTGGCATGTGCCACTGACCATGACCACAAAGTTTACCAAGTTCCTTAAACGGCTATGAATCATAACACGAGTCAGCCACGGTCAGAGTGTCCAATCACAGTGCAGATATACTGGGCATGACCTTACAGGTACAAACAAGGTAGAATACTGGTGTCTCGGTGTGTGGCTATTGTGCGCAATGCCTGGATGAAGTTGGCATGTGCCACTGACCATGACCACAAATGTATCCAAGTGACTTTTACTTCTATTGATCACAACACGAGTCAGCCACGGTCAGAGGTCCAATCACGGTTCAGATGTACCAGGCATGATCTTGCAGATGCAAACAAGGTACAATACTGGTGGCTCGCTGTGGCTATTGTGCGCAATGCCTTGACAAAGTTGGCATGTGCCACATACCATGACCACAAAGTTTACCAAGTGACTTTAACTTCTAAGAATCATAACACGAGTCAGCCACGGTCAGAGTACCCAATCACATTGCACATCTAATATGCATGACCTTGCAGGTATAAACAGGGTAAAAAAACCGGTGGCTTGGCACGGCTATTGTGCGCAATGCCTTGACAAAGTTGGCATGTGCCACTGACCATGACCACAAAGTTTACCAAGTACCTTAAACGGCTATGAATCATAACACGAGTCAGCCACGGTCAAAGTGTTCAATCACAGTGCAGACATCCTAGGCATGACCTTACAAGTATAAACAGGGTAGAATGCAGGTGACTCGGTGTGGCTATTGTGTGCAATGCCTTGACAATGTTGGCATGACCTTACAAGTATAAACAGGGTAGAACACAGGTGACTCGGTGTGGCTATTGTGTGCAATGCCTTTACAACTTTGTCAAGGCCTTGCACATACTAGACACACTGAGCCACAAAGACTCTACCTTGTTTATACCTATAAGGTCATGCCCAGTATATCTGCACTGTGATTGGACATTCTGACCGTGTCTGACTCATGGTATGATTCATAGCCGTTTAAGGTACTTGGTAATGTTTGTGGTCATGGTCAGTGGCACATGCCAACTTTGTCAAGGAATTCCGCACAATAGCCGTGCCAAGCCACCGGTTTTCTACCTTGTTTATACCTGCAAGGTCATGCATATTAGATGTGCGCTTTGATTAAGTAATCTGACCGTTGCCGACTCGTGTTATGATTCGTAGAAGTTGAAGTCACTTGGTAAACTTTGTGGTCATGATCAGTGGCACATGCCAACTTTGTCAAGGCATTGCGCACAATAGTCACATGGCGCCACCAGTATTCTACCTTGTTTGCACCTGCAAGATCATGCCTAGTACATCTGCACTGTGATTGGACACTCTGACCGTGGCTGACTCGTGTTATGATCAAAAGAAGTAAAAGTCACTTGGATACATTTGTGGTCATGGTCAGTGGCACATGCCAACTTTGTCAAGAATTGCGCATAATAGCCACACCGAGCCACCAGTATTAGACCTTTTTTATACCTGCAAGGTCACGCCCAGTATCTTTGCACTATGATTGGACACTCTAACCGTGGCTGACTCGTGTTATGATTCATAGCCGTTTCATGTACTTGATAAACTTAGTGGTCATGGTTAGTGGCAGATGCCAACTTTGTCAAGGCATTCCGCACAATAGCCGTGCCAAGCCACCGGTTTTTTACCTTGTTTATACCTGCAAGGTCATGCATATTAGATGTGCACTTTTATTGGGCACTCTGACCGTGGCTGACTCGGGTTATGATTCGTAGGAGTTAAAGTCACTTGGTAAACTTTGTGGTCATGGCCAGTGGGACATGCCAACTTTGCCAAGGCATTGCGCACAATAGTCACACCGAGCCACCAGTATTCTACCTTGTTTGCACCTGAAAGATCAAGCCTAGTACATCTGCACTTTGATTGGACACTCTGACCGTGGTTGACTCGTGTTATGATAAATAGTAGTACAAGTCACTTGGATACATTTTTGGTCATGGTCAGTGGCACATGCCAACTTTGTCAAGGTATTGCGCACAATAGCCACACCGAGCCACCAGTATTTTACCTTGTTTATACCTGTTAGGTCATGTCCAGTATATCTGCACTGTGATTGGGCACTCTGATCGTGGCTGACTCGTCTTATGATTCATAGCCATTTATGGTATTTGGTAAACTTTGTGGTCATGGTCAGTGGCACATGCCAACTTTGTCAAGGCATTGCGCACAATAGCCATGCCAAGCCACCGGGTTTTAAACTTGTTTATACCTGCAAGGTCATGCATATTAGATGTGCACTGTGATTGGGCACTCTGACCATGGCTGACTCGTGTTATGATTCGCAGAAGTTAATGTCACTTGGTAAACTTTGTGGTCATGATCAGTGGCACATGCCAACTTTGTCAAGGCATTGTGCATAATAGCCACATGGAGCCACCAGTATTTTACCTTGTTTGCACCTGCAAGATCATGCCTAGTACATCTGCACTGTGATTGGACACTCTGACCGTGGCTGACTCGTGTTATGATCAATAGAAGTAAACGTCACTTGGATATATTTGTGGTCATGGTCAGTGGCACATGCCAACTTTGTCAAGGCATTGCGCACAATAGCCACACCGAGCCACCAGTATTTTACCTTGTTCATACCTGTAAGGTCATGCCCAGTAGATATGCACTGTGATTGGACACTCTGACCGTGGCTGACTCGTGTTATGATTCATAGCCGTTAAAGGTACTTGGCAAACTTTGTGGTCATGGCAGTGGCACATGCCAACTTTGTCAAGGCGTTGCGCACAATAGCTGTGCCAAGCCACCGGTCTTTTACCTTGTTTATACCTGCAAGGTCGTGCATATTAGATGTACTTTGTGATTGGGCACTCTGACCGTGGCTGACTCGTGTTACGATTCGTAGAAGTTAAAGTCACATGGTAAACTTTGTGGTCATGGTCAATGGCACATTCCAAATTTGTCAAGGCATTGCGCACAATAGCCACACCGAGCCACCAGTATTCTACCTTTTTTCAGCCTGCAAGATCATGCCTAGTACATCTGCACTGGGATTGGACACTCTTACCGTGGCTAACTTGTGTTATGATCAATAGAAGTAAAAGTCACTTGGATACATTTGTGGTCACGGTCAGTGGCACATGCCAGCTTTGCCAAGGCATTGCGCACAATAGCCAAACTGAGCCACCAGTATTCTACCTTGTTTGCACCTGCACGATCATGCCTAGTACATCTGCACTGTGATCGGACACTCTGACCGCGGCTGACTCGTGTTATGATCTTTAGAAGTAAAAGTCACTTGGATACAGTTGTGGTCATGGTCAGTGGCACATGCCAACGTTGTCAAGGAATTGCGCACAATAGCCACACCGAGCCACCAGTATTCTACCTTAATTATACCTGCAAGGTCATGCCCAGTATATCTGCACTGTGATTGGACACTCTGACCGTGGCTGACTCGTGTTATGATTCATAGCCGTTTAAGGTACTTGGTAAACNTCAAGGCATTGCGCACAATAGCCAAACTGAGCCACCAGTATTCTACCTTGTTTACACCTGCACGATCATGCCTAGTACATCTGCACTGTGATCGGACACTCTGACCGCGGCTGACTCGTGTTATGATCTTTAGAAGTAAAAGTCACTTGGATACAGTTGTGGTCATGGTCAGTGGCACATGCTAACGTTGTCAAGGAATTGCGCACAATAGCCACACCGAGCCACCAGTATTCTACCTTAATTATACCTGCAAGGTCATGCCCAGTATATCTGCACTGTGATTGGACACTCTGACCGTGGCTGACTCGTGTTATGATTCATAGCCGTTTAATGTACTTGGTAAACTTTGTTTTCATGGTCAGTGGCACATGCCAACTTTGTCAAGGCATTGCGCACAATAGCCATGCCAAGCCACCGGTTTTTTACCTTGTTCATACGTGCAAGGTCATGCATATTAGAAGTACGCTTTGATTGGGCACTCTTACCATGGCTGACTCTTGTTATAATTCGTAGAAGTTAAAGTTACATGGTATACTTTGTGGTCATGATCAGTGGGACATGCCAACTTTGTCAAGGCATTGCGCACAATAGCCACATGGAGCCACCAGTATTCTATCTCGTTTTCACCTGCAAGATCATTCCTAGTACATCTTCACTATGATTGGACACTCTGACCCTGCCTGACTCGTGTTATGATCAATATAAGTAAACGTCACTTGGATACATTTGTGGTCATGGTCAGTGGCACATGCCAGTTTTCTTAAGGCATTGCGCACATTAGCCACACCGAGCCACCAGTATTTTACCTTGTTTATACCTGTACGGTCATGCCCAGTATGTCTGCAATGTGATTGGACACTCTGACCGTGGCTGACTCGTGTTATGATTCATAGCCGTTAAAGGTACTTGGTAAACTTTGTGGTCATGGTTAGTGGCAAGTTTGTCAGGGCATTGTGCACAATAGTTGTGCCAAGCCACCGTTTTCTTTAAATAATTTATTCCTGCAAGGTCATGCATATTAGATTTGTGCTTTGGTTGGGCACTCTGACCGTGGCTGACTCGTGTTATGATTCACAGACGTTAAAGTCACTTGGTAAACTTTGTAGTCATGATCAGTGGCACATGCCAACTTTGTCAAGGCATTGTGCACAATAGCCACATGGAGCCGCCAGTATTCTACCTTGTTTGCACCTGCAAGATCATGCCTAGTACATCTGCACTGTGATGGGACACTCTGACCGTGGCTGACTCGTGCTATGATCAATAGAAGTAAAAGTCAATTGGATATATTTGTGGTCATTGTCAGTGGCACATGCCAACTTTGCCAAGGCATTGCGCACAATAGCCACACGGAGCCACCAGCATTTTACCTTGTTTATACCTGTAAGGTCATGCCCAGTATATATGCACTGTGATTGGACACTCTGAGCGTGGCTGACTCGTGTTATGATTCATATCCGTTAAAGTTACTTGGTAAATTTTGTGGTCATGGCAGTGGCACATGCCAGCTTTGTCAAGGCATTGCGCACGATAGCCGTGCCAAGCCACCGGTTTTTACCTTGTTTACACCTGCAAGGTCGTGCAAATTAGATGTATGCTGTGATTGGGCACTCTGACCGTGGCTGACTCGTGTTACGATTCGTAGAAGTTAAAGTCACATGGTAAACTTTGTGGTCATGGTCAGTGGCACATGCCAACATTGTCAATGCATTGCGCATAATAGCCACACCGAGCCACCAGTATTCGACCTTTTTTGAACCTGCAATATCATGCCTAGTACATCTGCACTGTGATTGGACACTTTGATCACGGCTGACTTGTGTTATGATCAATAGAAGTAAAAGTTACTTGGATGCATTTGTGGTCAAGGTCAGTGGCACATGCCAACTTTGTCAAGGCATTGCGCATAATAGCCAAACCGAGCCACTAGTATTCTACCTTGTTTGCACATGCACGATCATGCCTAGTACATCTGCACTCTGATTGGATACTCTGACCGTGGCTGACTCGTGTTACGATTCGTAAAAGATCATGTGTAGTACATCTGCATTGTTATTGGACACTCTGACCGTGGCTGACTCGTGTTATGATCAATAGAAGTACAAGTCACTTGGATACTTTTGTGGTCATGGTCAGTGGCACATGCCAACTTTGTCAAGGCATTGCACACAATAGCCACACCGAGCCACCAGTATTGTACCTTGTTTATACGTGTAAGGTCATGCCTAGTATATCTGCACTGTGATTGGACACTCTGACCGTGGCTGACTCGTGTTATGATTCATAGCCGTTTAAGGTACTTTGTAAACTTTGTGGCCATGATAAGTGGCACATGCCAACTCTGTCAAGGCATTGCGCACAATAGCCACACCGAGCGACCAGTATTCTACTTTGTTTATACGTGTAAGGTCATGCCTAGTATATCTGCACTGTGATTGGACACTCTGACCGTGGCTGACTCGTGTTATGATTCATAGCCGTTTAAGGTACTTTGTAAACTTTGTGGCCATGATAAGTGGCACATGCCAACTCTGTCAAGGCACTGCGCACAATAGCCATGCCAAGCCACGGGGTTTTTACCTTGTTTATACCTGCAAGGTCATGCATAGTACATCTGGACTGTGATTGGGCACTATGACTGTGGTTGACTCGTGTTACGACTCGTAGAAGTTAAAGTCACTTGGTAAACTTTGTGGTCATGGTCAGTGGCACATGCCAACTTTGTCAATGCATTGCGCACAATAGCAGTGCCAAGACACTGGTTTTTTACCCTGTTCATACCTGCAAGGTCATGCATATTAAATGTGCACTGTGATTGGGTACTCTGACCGTGGCTGACTCGTGTTATGATTTGTAGAGGTTAAAGTCACTTGGTAAACTTTGTGGTCATGCTCAGTGGCACATGCCAACTTTGTCAAGGCATTGTAGAAAATAGCCACACCGAGCCACCAGTATTGTACCTTGTTTGCACCTGCAAGATTTTGCCTAGTACTTCTGCACTTTTATTGGACTCTCCTACCGTGGCTGACTCGTGTTATGATCAATAGAAGTAAAAGTCACTTGTATACATTTGTGGTCATGGTCAGTGGCACATTCCAACTTTGTCGAGGCATTGCGCACAATAGCCACACCGAGCCACCAGTATTCTACCTTGTTTGTACCTGCAAGGTCATGCGCACTATATCTGTACTGTGATTGGACACTCTGACCGTGGCTGACTCGTGTTGTGAGTCATAGCCGTTTAAGGTACTTGGTAAACTTTGTGGTCATGGTTAGTGGCACATGCCAATTTTGTCAAGGCATTGCGAACAATAGCCGTGTCAAACCACTGAATTTTTAACATGTCTATACCTGCAAGGTCATGCATATTAGATGTGCACTGTGATGGGGCACTCTGACCGTGGCTGACTTGTATTACGATTCGTAGAAGTTAAAGTCACTTGGTAAACTTTGTGGTCATGATCAGTGGCACATGCCAACTTCGTCAAGGCATTGCGCACAATAGCCACATGGAGCCACCAGTATTATATGCTGTTTGCACCTGCAAGGTCATGCCTAGTTCATCTGCACTGTGAGTGGACACTCTATCCGTGGCTGACTCGTGTTATGATCAATAGAAGTTAAAGTCACTTGGATACATTTGTGGTCATGGTCAGTGGCACATGCCAACTTCGTCAAGGCATTGCGCACAATAGCCACATGGAGCCACCAGTATTATATGCTGTTTGCACCTGCAAGGTCACGCCTAGTTCATCTGCACTGTGAGTGGACACTCTATCCGTGGCTGACTCGTGTTATGATCAATAGAAGTTAAAGTCACTTGGATACATTTGTGGTCATGGGCAGTGGCACATGCCAACTTTGTCAAGGCATTGCACACAATAGCCACACCAATCCACCAGAATTCTACCTTGTTCATACCTGTAAGGTCATGCCCAATATATCTGCACTGTGATTGGCCACTCTGACCGTGGCTGACTTGTGTTATGATTCATAGCCGTTGAAGGTACTTGGTAAACATTGTGGTCATGGTCAGTGGCACATGCCAACTTTGTCAAGGCATTGCGCACAATAGCCGTGCCAAGCCACCGGTTTTTTAACTTGTTTATACCTGCAAGGTTATACATATTAGATATGCACAATGATTGGGTACTCTGACCGTGGCTGACTCGTGTTACGATTCGTAGAAGTTAAACTCACTTGGTAAACTTTGTGGTCATGGTCAGTGGCACATGCCAACTTCGTCAAGGCATTGCGCACAATAGCCACGTCGAGCCACCAGCATTCTACCTTGTTTGCACCAGCAAGGTCATTTCTAGTACATCTGCACTATGATTGGACACTCTGACCGTGGCTGACTCGTGCTATGATCAATAGAATTTTAAGTCACTTGGATACATTTGTGGTCATGGGCAGTGGCACATGCCAACTTTGTCAAGGCATTGCGCACAATAGCCACACCGAGCCACCAGAATTATACCTTGTTCATACCTGTAAGGTCATGCCCAATATATCTGCACTGTGTTTGGACACTCTGACCGTGGCTGACTTGTGTTATCATTCATAGCTGTTTAAGGTACTTGGTAAACTTTGTGGTCATGGTCAGTTGCACATGCCAACTTTGTCAAGGCATTGCGCACAATAGTCGTGCCAAGCCACGGGTTTTTTTACCTTGTTTATACCTGCAAGGTCATGCCTAGTACATCTGAACTGTGATTGGATACTTTGACTTTGGATGAATCCTGTTACGATTGGTAGAAGATAAACTCACTTAGTAAACTTTGTCGTCATGGTCAGTGGCACATGCCAACCTTGTGAAGGCATTGCGCACAATAGCCGTACCAAGACACCGGTTTTTTACCCTGTTTCTACCTGCAAGGTCATACATATTAGATGTGCACTGTGATTGGGTACTCTGACCGTGGCTGACTCGTGTTATGATTCCTAGAGGTAAACGTCACTTGGTAAACTATGTGGTCATGGACAGTGGCACATGCCAACTTTGTCAAGGCATTGCGCACAGAAGCCACACCGAGCCACCAGTATTCTACCTTTTTTGCAACTGTAATTTCATGCCTAGTACATCTGCACTGTGATTGGACACTCTGACCGTGGCTGACTCGTGTTATGATCAATAGAAGTAAAAGTCACTTGGATACATTTGTGGTCATGGTCAGTGGCACATGCCAACTTTGTCAAGGCATTGCGCACAATAGCCACACCGAGCCACCATCACCTTGTTCATACCTGGAAGGTCATGCGCAGCATCTGTACTGTGATTGAACACTCTGACGGTGGCTGACTCATGTTATGATTCATAGCCGTTTAAGGTACTTGGTAAACTGTGTGGTCATGGTCAGTGGCACATGCCAACTTTGTCAAGGCATTGCCCACAATAGCCGTGCCAAGCCACCGGTGTTTTAACTTGTTTTTACTTGCACTGTCATGCATATTAGTTGTACACAATGATCGGTCACTCTGACCATGGCTGACTCGTGTTACGATTCGTAGAGGTTAGAGTTACTTGGTAAACTTTGTGGTCATGGTCAGTGGCACATGCCAACTTCGTCAAGGCATTGCGCACAATAGCCGCACCAAGCCACCAGTATTCTACCTTGTTTGCACCTGCAAGGTCATGCCTAGTACATCTGCACTGTGATTGGACTCTCTGACCTTTGCTGACTTGTGTTATGATCAATAGAATTAAAAGTCACTTAGTTACATTCGTGGTCATGGTCAGTGGCACATGCCAACTTTGTCAAGGCATTGCGCACAATAGCCATACCGAGCCACCTGTATTCTACCTTGTTTATACCTGTAAGGTCATGTCCAGTATATCTGCACTGTGATTGGACACTCTGACTGTGGCTGACTCGTGTTCTGATTCATAACCGTTTAAGGTACTTGGTAAACTTTGTGGTCATGGTCTGGCACATGCCAGCTTTGTCAAGGCATTGCGCACAATAGCCATGCCAAGCCATCGGTTTTTTACCTTGTTTATACCTGTACGGTCATGCCTAGTACATCTGAACTGTGATTGAACACTCTGACTGTGGCTGACTCGTGTTACGATTCATAGAAGTTAAAGTCACTTGGTAAACTTTGTGGTCATGGTCAGTGGCACATGCCAACTTGGTCAAGGCATTGCGCAAAATAGCCACACTGAGCCACCAGTATTCTACCTTGTTTTCACCTGCACGATCATGCCTAGTACATCTGTGCTGTGATTGGACACTCTGACCGTGGCTGACTCGTGTTATGATCAATAGAAGTAAAACTCACTTGGATACATTGGTGGTCATGGTCAGTGGCACATGCCACCCTTGTCAAGGAATTGCACACAATAACCACACCGAGCCACCAGTATTCTACCTTGTTTATACCTGTAAGGTCATGCCCAGTATATCTGCACTGTGATTGGACACTCTGACTGTGGCTGACCCGCGTTATGATTCATAGCCATTTAAGGTACTTGGTAAACTATGTGATCATGGTCAGTGGCACATGCCAACGTTGTCAGGCATTGCGCACAATAGCCGTGCCAAGCCACCGGTTTTTTACATTGTTTATACCTGCAAGCTCATGCCTAGTACATCTGAACTCAGATTGGGCACTCTGACTGTGGCTGACTCCTGTTACGATTCGTACAAGTTAAAGTCACTTGGTAAACTTTGTGGTCATGGTCAGTGACACATGCCAACTTTGTCAAGGCATTGCGCACAATAGCCATGCCAAGACACCGGTTTTTAATCCTGTTTACACCTGCAAGGTCATGCATATTAGATGTGCACTGTGATTGGGTACTCTGAATGTGGCTGACTCGTGTTATGATTCGTAGAAGTTAAAGTCACTTGGTAAACTTTGTGGCCATGGTCAGTGGCACATGCAAACTTTGTCAGGGCATTGGGCACAATAGTCACACCAAGCCACCAGTATTCCGCCTTGTTTGCACCTGCAAGCTCATGCCTAGTACATCTGCACTGTGATTGCACACTCTGACCGTGGCTGACTCGTGTTATAATCAATAGAAGTAAAAGTCACTTGGACACATTTGTGGCCATGGTCAGTGGCACATGCCAACTTTGTCAAGGCATTGTGCACAATAGCCACACCGAGCCAGCAGTACTCTACCTTGTTCATACCTGCGAGGTCATGCACAGTATATCTGCACTATGATTAGACACTCTGACTGTGGCTGAATCGTGTTATGATTCATAGCCGTCTAAGGTACTTGGCAACACTTTGTGGTCATGGTCAGTGGCACATGCCAACTTTGACAAGACATTGCGCACAATAGCCATGCCAAGCCATTGGTTTTCTAACTTGTTTATACCTGCAAGGTCATGCATATTAGATGTGCACTGTGATTGGGCACTCTGACCATGGCTGACTCGTATTACGATTCG
The DNA here is from genome assembly GCA_023375785.1 of Penium margaritaceum. Taxonomy (NCBI): domain Eukaryota; kingdom Viridiplantae; phylum Streptophyta; class Zygnematophyceae; order Desmidiales; family Peniaceae; genus Penium; species Penium margaritaceum. Next base: position 140,569 of record SZWC01001335.1, read on the forward strand.
TAGAAGTTAAAGTAACTTGGTAAACTTTGTGGTCATGGTCAGTGGCACATGCCAACTTCGTCAAGGCATTGCGCACAATAGCCACACCGAGCCACCAGTATTCTACCTTGTTTACACCTGCAAGGTCATGCCTTATACATCTGCACTGTGATTGGACACTCTGACCGTGGCTGACTCGTGTTATGATCAATAGAAGTAAAAGTCACTTGGATACATTTGTCGTCATGGTCAGTGGCACATGCCAAATTTGTCAAGGCATTGCACACGATAGCCACACCAAGACACCAAAATTCTACCTTGTTCATACCTGTAAGGTCATGCTTAGTATATCTGCACTGTGATTGGACACCCTGACCGTGGCTGACTTGTGTTATAATTCATAGCCGTTTAAGGTACTTGGTAAACTTTGTGGTCATGGTCAGTGGCATATGCCAACTTTGTCAAGGTATTGCGCACAATAGCCGTGCCAAGCCATGGGTTTTGCACCTTGTTTATACCTGCAAGGTCATGCCTGGTACATCTGAACTGTGATTGGGCACTCTGACTATGGATGACTCCTGTTACAATTCATAGAAGTCAAAGTCACCTGGTAAACTTTGTCGTCATGGTCAGTGGCACTTGCCAACCTTGTCAAGGCATTGTGCACAATAGCCGTGCCAAGACACCAGTTTTTTACCCTGTTTATACCTGCAAGGTTATTCACATTAGATGTATACTGTGATTGGATACTCTAACGGTGGCCGACTCGTGTTATGGTTCGTAGAGGTGAAAGTCACTTGGTAAACTTTGTGGTCATGGTCAGTGGCACATGCCAACTTTGTCAAGGTATTGCGCACAATAGCCACACCGAGCCACCAGTTTTCTACCTTTTTTGCAGCTGCAAGATCATGCCTAAGACATCTGCACTGTGATTGGACACTTTGACCTTGGCTAGCTCGTGTTATGATCAATACAAGTAAAAGTCACTTGGATACATTTGTGGTCATGGTCAGTGGCACGTGCCAACTTTGTCAAGGCATTGCGCACAATAGCCACACCGAGCCACCATTATTCTACCTTGTTCATACCTACAAGATCATGCACAGTATATCTGTACTGTGATTGGACACTCTGACCGTGCCAGACTCGTGTTGTGATTCATAGTCGTTTAAGGTACTTGGTAAACTTTGTGGTCTTGGTCACTGGCACATGCCAGCTTAGTCAAGGCATTGCGCACAATAGCCGTGCCAAGCCACCGGTTTTTTAACTTGTTTATACCTGCAAGGTCATGCATATTAGATTTGCACAATGATTGGGCGCTCTGACCGTGGCTGACTCGTGATACGATTCGTTGAAGTTAAAGTCACTTGGTAAACTTTGTGGTCATGGTCAGTGGCACAAGCCAACTTCGTGAAGGCATTGCGCACAATAGCCACGTCGAGCCACCAGTATTCTACCTTCTTTGCACCTGCAAGGTCATGCCTAGTACATCTGCACTGTGATTGGACACTCTGACCGTGGCTGACTTGTGTTATGATCAATAGAATGAAAAGTCACTTAGTTGCATTTGTGGTCATGGTCAGTGGCACATGCCAACTTTGTGAAGGCATTGCACACAATAGCCACACCGAGCCACCAGCATTCTACCTTGTTTATACCTGTAAGGTCATGCACAGTATATCTACACTGTGATTGGACACTCTAACTGTGGCTGACTCGTGTTATGATTCATCCGTTTAAGGTACTTGGTAAACTTTGTGGTCATGGTCAGTGGCACATGCCAGCTTTGTCAAGGCATTGCGCACAATAGCCATGCCAAGCCACCGGTTTGATACCTTGTTTATACCTGTAAAAGCATGCCTAGTACATCTGAAATGTGATTGGGCACTCTGACTGTGGCTGACTCGTGTTACAATTCATAGAAGTTAAAGTCACTTGGTAAACTTTGTGGTCATGGTCAGTGGCACATGCGAACTTGGTCAAGGCATTGCGCACAATAGCCACACCGAGCCACCAGTATTCTACCTTGTTTGCACGTGCAAGATCATGCCTAGTACATCTTCACTGTGATTGGACACTCTGACCGTGGCTGACTCGTGTTATGATCAATAGAAGTAAATGTCACTTGGATACATTTGTGGTCATGGTCAGTGGCACATGCCAACTTTGTCAAGGCATTGGGCACAATAGCCACACCAAGCCACCAGTAGTCTACCTTGTTTGCACCTGCAAGATCATGCCTAGTACATCTGCACTGTGATTGGACACTCTGACCGTGGCTGACTCGTGTTATCATCAATAGAAGTAAAAGTCACTTGGATACATTTGTGGTCATGGTTTGTGGCACATGCCAACTTTGTCAAGGCAATGCACACAATAGCCACACCGAGCCACCAGTACTCTACCTTGTTCATACATGTGAGGTCATGCAAAGTGTATCTGCACTATGATTGGACATTCTCACTGTGGCTGACTCGTGTTATGATTCATAGCCGTTTAAGGTACTTGGTAACCTTTGTGGTCATGGTCAGTGGCACATGCCAACTTTGTCAAGGCATTGCGCACAGTAGCCATGCCAAGCCACTGGTTTTTTACCTTGTTTATACCTGTAAGTTCATGCCTAGTACATCTGAATTGTGATTGGGCACTCTGACTGTGGCTGACTCGTGTTACAATTCATAGAAGTTAACGTCACTTGGTAAACTTTGTGGTCATGGTCAGTGGCACATGCCAACTTGGTCAGGGCATTGCACTTAATAGCCACACTGAGCCACCAGTACTCTACCTTGTTTGCACCTGCAAGATCATGCTTAGTACATCTGCACTATGATTGGACACTCTGACCGTGGCTGACTCGTGTTATGATCAATAGAAGTGAAAGTCACTTGGATACATTTGCGGTCATGGTCAGTGGCACATGCCAACTTTGTCAAGGAATTGCACAAAATAACCACACCGAGCCACCAGTATTCTACCTTGTTTATACCTGTAAGGTCATGCCCAGTGTATCTGTACTGTGATTGGACACTCTGACTGTGGCTGACCCGTGTTATGATTCATAGCCGTTTAAGGTACTTGGTAAAATTTGTGGTAATGGTCAGTGGCACATGCCAACTTTGTCAAGGCATTGCACACAATAGTCGTGCCAAGCCACTGGTTTTTTACCTTGTTTATACCTGCAAGCTCATGCCTACTACATCTGAAGTGTGATTGGGCACTCTGATTGTGGCTGACTCGTGTTATGTTTCGTACAAGTTAAAGTCACTTGGTAAACTTTGTGGTCATGGTCAGTGGCACATGCCAAATTTGACAAGGCATTGCGCACAATAGCCATGCCAAGACACCGGTTTTTAACCCTGTTACACCTGCAAGGTCATGCATAGTAGCCTTGCACTGTGATTGGGTACTCTGACTGTGGCTGACTCGTGCTATGATTCGTAGAATTTAAAGTCAGGTGGTAAACGTTGTGGTCATGGTCAGTTGCACATGCCAACTTTGTCAAGGCATTGCGCATAATAGCCGTGCCAAGCCATGGGTTTTTTACCTTGTTTATACCTGCAAGGTCACGCCTGGTACATCTGAACTGTGATTGGGCACTCTGACTGTGGATGACTCCTGTTACGATTCGTAGAAGTTAAAGTCATTTGTTAAACTTTGTCGTCATGGTCAGTGGCACTTGCCAACCTTGCCAAGGCATTGCACACAATAGCCGTGCCAAGACACCGGTTTTTGACCCTGTTTATACCTGCAAGGTAATGCATATTAGATGTGCATTGTGATTGGATACTCTGACCGTGGCTGACTCGTGTTATGATTCGTATAGGTTAAAGTCACTTGGTAAACTTTGTGGTCATGGTCAGTGGCACATGCCAACTTTGTCAAGGCATTGCGCACAATAACCACACAGAGCCACCAGTATTCTACCTTGTTTATACCTGTAAGGCCATGCCTAGTATATCTGTACTATAATTGGACACTCTCAGTGTGGCTGACCCGTGTTATGATTCATAGCCGTTTCAGGTACTTGGTAAACTTTGTGGTCATGGTCAGTGGCACATGCCAACTTTGTCAAGGCATTGCGCATAATAGCCGTGCCAAGCCACTGGGTTTTTATATGTTTATACCTGCTAGCTCATGCCTAGTACATCTGAACTGTGATTGGGCTCTCTGACTGTGGCTGACTCGTGTTACGATTCGTACAAGTTAAAGTCACTTGGTAAACTTTGTGGTCATGGTCTGTGGCACATGCCAACTTTGTCAAGGCATTGCGCACAATAGCCACACCAAGCCGATAGTATTCTAACTTGTTTGTACCTGCAAGATCATGCCTAGTACATCTGCACTGTGATTGGACATTCTGACTGTGGCTGACTCGTGTTATGATCAAAAGAAGTAAAAGTCACTTGGATACATTTGTGGTCATGGTCAGTCGCACATGCCAACTTTGTCAAGGCATTGCGCACAATAGCCACACCGAGCCACCAGTACTCTACCTTGTTCATACCTGCGAGGTCATGCACAGTATATCTGCACAATGAATTGACACTCTGATTGTGGCTGACTCGTGTTATGATTTATAGCCGTCTAAGGTACTTGGTAAATGATGTGGTCATGGTCAGTGGCACATGCCAACTTTGTGAAGGCATTGCGCACAATAGCCATGCCAATCCACTGGTTTTTTAACTTGTTTATACCTGCAAGGTCATGCATACTATATGTGCACTGTGATTGGGCACTCTGACCGTGGCTGACTCGTATTACGATTCGTAAAAGTGAAAGTCACTTGGGAAACTTTGTGGTCATGGTCAGTGGCACATGCCAACTTCGTCAAGGCCTTGCACAGAATAGCGACATCGAGCCACCAGTATTCTTCCTTGTTTGCACCTGCAAGGTCATGCCTAGTACATCTGCACTGTGATTGGACACCCTGAACGTGGCTGACTCGTGTTATGATCAATAGAAGTAAACTTCACTTGGATACATTTGTGGTCATGGTCAGTGGCACATGCCAAATTTGTCAATGCATTGCACACAATAGCCACACCAAGCCACCAGAATTCTACCTTGTTCATACCTATAAGGTCATTCCCAGTACATCCTCAATGTGATTGGACACTCTGACCGTGGCTGACTTGTGTAATGATTCATAGCCGTTTAAGGTACTTGGTAAACGTTGTGGTCATGGTCAGTGGCACATGCCAACTTTGTCAAGGTATTACGCACAACAGCCGTGCCAAGCCATGGGGTTTTTACCTTCTTTATACCTGCAAGGTCATGCCTGGTGCATCTGAACTACGATTGGGCACTCTGACTGTGGATGACTCCTGTTACGATTCGTAGAAGTTAAAGTCACTTGGTAAACATTGTCGTCATGGTCAGTGGCACTTGCCAACCTTGTCAAGGCAATGCGCACAATAGCCGTGCCAAGACACCAGTTTTTGACCCTGTTTATACGTGCAAGGTCATGCATATTAAATGTGCACTGTGATTGGATACTCTGACCGTGGCTGACTCGAGTTATGATTCGTAGAGGCTAAATTCGCTTGGTAAACTTTGTGGTCATGGTCAGTGGCACATGCCAGGTTTGTCAAGGCATTGCGCACAATAGCCACGCCAAGCCACCAGTATTCCACCTTTTTTGCACCTGCAAGATCATGCCTAGTACATCTCCACTGTGATTGGACACTCTGACCTTGGCTAACTCGTGTTATGATCAATAGAAGTAAAAGTCACTTGGATACATTTGTGGTCATGGTCAGTGGAACATGCCAACTTTGTCAAGGCATTGCGCACAATAGCCACGCCAAGCCACCAGTATTCCACCTTTTTTGCACCTGCAAGATCATGCCTAGTACATCTCCACTGTGATTGGACACTCTGACCTTGGCTAACTCGTGTTATGATCAATAGAAGTAAAAGTCACTTGGATACATTTGTGGTCATGGTCAGTGGAACATGCCAACTTTGTCAAGGCATTGCGCACAAGAGCCACACCGAGCCACCAGTATTCTACCTTGTTCATACCTGCAAGGTCATGCGCAGTATATCTGTACTGTGATTGGACACTCTGACCGTGGCTGACTCGTGTTGTGATTCATAGCCGTTTAAGGTCCTTGGTAAACTCTGTGGTCATGTTCAGTGGCGCATGCCAACTTTGTCAAGGAATTGCGCACAATAGCCACACCGAGCCACCAGTATTTTACTTTGTTTATACCTGTAACGTCATGCCCAGTATATCTGCACTGTGATTGGACACTCTGACCGTGGCTGACTTGTGTTATGATTCATAGCCGGTTAAGGTTCTTGGTAAACTTTGTGGTCATGGTCCGTGACACATGCCAACTTTGTCAAGGCATAGCACACAATAGCCATGCCAAGCCACCACATTCTTACCTTGTTTATACATGCAAGGTCATGTATATGATATATGCACTGTCATTGGGCTCTCTGCCCGTGGCTGACTCGTGTTACGATTCGTAGAAGTTAAAGTCACTTGGTAAACTTTCAGGTCATGGTCAGTGGCACATGCCAACTTTGTCAAGGCAGTACCCACAATAGCCACACCAAGCCACCAGTATTCTACCTCGTTTGCACCTGCAAAATCATGCCTAGTACATCTGTACTGTCATTGGACACTCTGACCATGGTTAACTCGTGTTATGATCAATAGAAGTAAAAGTCACTTGGATGCATTTGTGGTCATGGTCAGTGGCACATGCCAACTTTGTCAAGGCATTGCACACAATAGCCACACCAAGCTACCAATATTCTACCTTGTTTATACCTGCAAGGTCATGCCCAGTATATCTGCATTGTGATTGGACACTCTGACCATGGCTGACTCGTTTAATGATTCATAGCCGTTTAAGATACTTGGTAAACTTGGTGGTCATGGTCAGTGGCACATGCGAACTTTGTCAAGGCATTGCGCACAACAGCCGTGCCACGCCACCTGTTTTTTACCTGGTTTATACCTGCAAGTTCATGCATATTAGATGTGCGCCGTGATTGGGCACTCTTACCGTGGCTGACTCGTGTTATGATTCGTAGAAGTTAAACTCACTTGGTAAACGTTTTGGTCATGGTCAGTGGCATATGTCAACTTTGTCAAGGCATTGCGCACAATAGCCACACCGAGCCACCAGTATTCTACCTTGTTTTTAGCTGCAAAATCATGCCTACTACATCTCCACTGTGCTTTGACACTCTGACCGTGGGTGACTCGTGTTATGATCAATAGAAGTAAAAGTCACTAGGATACATTTTTGGTCATGGTCAGTGGCACATGCCAACTTTGTCAAGGCATTGCGCACAATAACCACCCCGAGCCACCAGTATTCTACTTTGTTTATACCTGTAAGGTCATTCCCAGTATATCTGCATAGTGATTGGACACTCGGACCGTGGCTGACTCGTGTAATGAGTCATAGTCGTTTAAGGTACTTGGTAAACTTTGTTGTCATGGTCAGTGGCACATGCCACCTTTGTCAAGGCATTGTACACAATAGCCGTGCCAAGCCACCGGTTTTTCACCTTATTTATACCTGCAATGTCATCCCTACTACATCAGAACTGTGATTGGGTACTCTGACCGCCGCTGAATCGTGTTATGATTCGTAAAAGCTAAAGTCACTTGGTAAACTTTGTGGTCATGGTCAGTGGCACATGCCAACTTTGTCAAAGCATTCCGCACAATAGCCACACCGAGCCACCAGTATTTTACCTTGTTTATACCTGCAAGGTCATGCCCAATATATCTACACTGTGATTGGACACTCTGACCGTGGCTGACTCGTGTTATGATTCAAAGCGGTTTCATGTACTTGATAAACGTTGTGGTCATGGTCAGTGGCACATGCTAACTTTGTCAAGGCATTGCGCATAATAGCCTCACCAAGCTACCAGCATTATACCTTGCTTGTACCTGCAAGATCATGCCTAGTACATCTGCACCATGATTGGACACTCTGACCGTGGATGACTTGTGTTATGATCAATAGAAGTAAAAGTCACTTGGATACATTTGTGGTCATGGTCAGTGGCACATGCCAACATTGTCAAGGCATTGCTCACAATAGCCACACCGAGCCACCAGTATTCTACCTTGTTTATACCTGCAAGGTCATGCCCAGTATATTTGCAATGTGATTGGACAATCTGACTGTGGCTGACTCGTGTTATGATTCATAGCCGTTTAATGTACTTGGTAAACTTTGTGGTCATGGTCAGTGGAACATGCCAACTTTGTCAAGGCTTTGCGCACAATACCCGTGCCAAGCTACCGGTTTCCTACCTTGTTTATACCTGCAAGGTCATGCATATTAGATGTGCACTGTGATTGGGCACTCTGAATGTGGCTGACACGTATTACAATTCGTAAACGTTAAAGTCACTTGGTAAACATTGTGGTCATGGTCAGCGGCACATGCCAACTTTGTCAAGGCATTGCGCACAACAGCCACACCAAGCGACCAGTATTCTACCTTGTTTGTACCTGCAAGATCATGCCTAGTACATCTGCACTGTGATTAGACACTCGGACCATGGCTGACTCGTGTTATGATCAATAGAAGTAAAAGTCATTTTGATAAATTTGTGGTCATGGTCAGTGGCACATGCCCACTTTGTCAAGGCATTGCGCACAATAGCCACATCGAGCCACCAGTATTCTACCTTGTTTGCACCAGCAAGGTTATGCATGGTACATTTGCACTGTGATTAGACACTCTGACCGTGGCTGACTTGTGTTATGATTCATAGCCGTTTCAGGTACTTGGTAAACTTTGTGGTCATGGTCAGTGGCACAAGCCAACTTTGTCAAGGCATTGCACACAATAGCCGTGCCAAGAAACTGGTTTTTTACCCTGTTTTTACCTGCAAGGTCATGCATACTAGATGTGCACTGTGATTGGGCACTCGGACTGTGGCTGAGTCGTGTTACGATTCGTAGAAGTTAAAGTCGCTTGGTAAACATTTTGGTCATGGTCAGTGGTACATGCCAACTTTGTCAATGCATTGCGCACAATAGTCGTGCCAAGCCACCGGGTTTTCACCCCGTTTATGCCTGCAAGGTAATGCATATTGGATGTGCACTGTGATTGGGCACTCTGACCGTGGCTGACTTGTGTCACAATTCGTAAAAGTTAAAGTCACTTGGTAAACTTTGTGGTCATGGTCAGTGGCACATGCCAACTTTGTCAAGGCTTTGCGCACAATAGCCACACCGAGCCACCAGTATTCTACCTTGTTTGAACCTGCAAGATCATGCCTAGTGCATCTTCACTGTGATTGGACACTCTGACAGTGGCTGACTCGTGTTATGATCAATAGATGGAAAAGTCACTTGGATACATTTGTGGTCATGGTCAGTGGCACATGCCAACTTTGTCAAGGCATTGTCCAGAATAGCCACACCGAGCCACCAGTATTCTACCTTGTTTATACCTGTAAGGTCATGCTCAGTATATCTGTATTGTTATTGGACACTCTGACCGTGGCTGACTCGTGTAATGATTCATAGCCATTGTAGGTACTTGGTAAACTTTGTGGTCATGGTCAGTGGCACATGCCAACTTTGTGAAGGCATTGTACACAATAGCCGTGCCAAGCCACCAGTTTTTTACCTTGTTTAAATCTGCAAGGTCATGTATGTTATGTGTGCACTGTGATTGGGCACTCTGACCGTGGCTGACTCGTGTTACGATTCGAAGAAGTTAAAGTCACTTGGTAAATGTTGTGGTCATGGTCAGTGGCACATGCCAACTTTGTCAAGGCATTACGCACAATAGCCACACCAAGCCACAAGTGTTCTACCTTGTTTGCACCTGCAAAATCATTGCTAGTAAACCTGTACTGTGGTTGGACACTCTGACCATGGCTCACTCGCGTTATGACCAATAGAAGTAAAAGTCACTTGGATACATTTGTGGTCATGGTCAGTGGCACATGCCAACTTTGTCAAGGCATTGCACACAATAGCCACACCGAGCTACCAGTATTCTACCTTGTTTATACCTGCAAGGTCATGCCCAGTATATCTGCAATGTGATTGGACACTCTGACCGTGGCTGACTCGTGTAATGATTCATAGCCATTTAAGGTACTTGGTAAACTTTGTGGTCATGGTCAGTGGCACATGCCAACTTTGTCAAGGCATTGCACACAATAGCCACACCGAGCTACCAGTATTCTACCTTGTTTATACCTGCAAGGTCATGCCCAGTATATCTGCAATGTGATTGGACACTCTGACCGTGGCTGACTCGTGTAATGATTCATAGCCATTTAAGGTACTTGGTAAACTTTGTGGTCATGGTCAGTGGCACATGCCAACTTTGTCAAGGAATTGCGCACAATAGCCGTGCCACACCACCGGTTTTTTACCTGGTTTATACCTGCAAGTTTATGCATATTAGATGTGCACTTTGATTGGGCACTCTTACCGTGGCTGACTCGTGTTATGATTTGTAGAAGTTGAATTCACTTGGTAAACTGTTTGGTCATGGTCAGTGGCACATGTCAACTTTGTCAAGGCATTGCGCACAATAGCCACACCGAGCCACCAGTATTCTACCTTGTCTGTACCTGCAAAATCATGCCTAGTACATCTACGCTGTGCTTTGACACTCTGACCGTGGGTGACTCGTGTTATGATCAATAGAAGTAAAAGTCACTAGGATACATTTTTTGTCACGGTCAGTGGCACATGCCAACATTGTCAGGGCATTGCGCACAATAGCCACACCGAGCCACCAGTATTCTACTTTGTTTATACCTGTAAGGTCATTCCCAGTATATCTGCATAGTGATTGGACACTCTGACCGTGGCTGACTCGTGTAATGATTCATAGTTGTTTAAGGTCATTGGTATACTTTGTGGTCATGGTCAGTGGCACATGCCACCTTTGTTAAGGCATTGCACACAATAGCCGTGCCAAGCCACCGGTTTTTTTACCTTGTTTATACCTGCAGTGTCATGCCTACTACATCATAAATGTGATTGGGTACTCTGAACGCCGCTGAATTGTGTTATGATTCATAAAAGTTAAAGTCACTTGGTAAACTTTGTGGTCATGGTCTGTGGCACATGCCAACTCTGTCAAATCTATCCGCACAATAGCCACACAGAGCCACCAGTATTCTACCTTGTTTATACCTGCAAGGTCATGCCCAATATATCTACACTGTGATTGGACACTCTGACCGTGGCTGACTTGTCTTATTATTCATAGCGGTTTAATGTACTTGAAAAACTTTGTGGTCATGGTCAGTGGCACATGCTAACTTTGTCAATGCATAGCGCACAATAGCCACACCGAGCTACCAGCATTCTACCTTGTTTGTACATGCAAGATCATGCCTAGTACATCTGCACCATGATTGGACACTCTGACCGTGGCTGACTCGTGTTTTGATACAAAGTCGTTTAATGTACTTGGTAAACTTTGTGGTCGTGGTCAGTGGAACATGCCAGCTTTGTCAAGGTATTGCGCACAATAGCCGTGCCAAGCTACCAGTTTCTTACCTTGTTTATACCTGCAAGGTCATGCATATTAGATGTGCACTGTGATTGGGCACTCTGAATGTGGCAGACTCGTATTACGATACGTAAAAGTTAAAGTCACTTGGTAAACCTTTTGGTCATGGTCAGCGGCACATGCCAACATTGTCAAGACATTGCGCACAATTGCCGCGCCAAGCCACCTGTTTTTTACAATTTTTATACCTGCAAGGTCATGCATATTAGATTTGCACTGTGATTGGGCATTCTGACCGTGGCTGACTCGTGTTACGATTCGTATAAGTTAAAGTCACTTGGTAAACTTTGTGGTCATGGTCAGTGGCACATGCCAACTTTGTCAAGGCATTCCGCACAACAGCCACACCGAGCCACCGGTATTCTACCTTGTTTGTATCTGCAAGATCATGCCTAGTACATCTGCACTGTGATTAGACACTCGGACCGTGGCTGACTCGTGTTATGATCAATAGAAGTAAATGCCACTTTGATACATTTGTGGTCATGGTCAGTGGCACAAGCCAACTTTGTCAAGGCATTACACACAATAGCCGTGCCAAGAAACTGGTTTTTACCCTGTTTATACCTGCAAGGTCATGCATACTAGATGTGCACTGTGATTGGGCACTCCGACTGTGGCTGGGTCGTGTTACAATTTGTAGAAGTTAAAGTCACTTGGTAAACGTTTTGGTCATGGTCAGTGGCACATGCCAACTTTGTCAAGGCATTGCGCACAATAGTCGTGCCAAGCCACCGGTTTGTTACCTCGTTTATGCCTGCAATGTATTGCATATTAGATGTGCACTGTGATTGGGCACTCTGACCGTGGCTGACTTGTGTTACGATTCGTAGAAGTTAAAGTCACTTGGTAAAATTTGTGGAAATGGTAAGTGGCACATGCCAACTTTGTCGAGGCTTTGTGCACAATAGCCACACGGAGCAACCAGTATTCTACCTTGTTTGTACCTGCAAGATCATGCCTAGTACATTTGTACTGTGATTGGACATTTGACCGTGGCTGACTCGTGTTATGATCAATAGAAGTAAAAGTCACTTGAATATATTCGTGGTCATGGTCAGTGGCATGTGCCAACTTTGTCAAGGCATTACGCAAAATAGCCAACTGAGCCACCATTATTCAACCTTGTTTATACCTGCAAGGTCATGCCCAGTTTATCTTTACTGTGATTTGACACCCTGACCGTGGCTGACTCGTGTTATGATTCATAGCCGTGTAATGTACTTGGTAAACTTTGTGGTCATAGTCTGTGGCACATGCCAATTTTGTCAAGGCGTTGCGCACAATAGCCGTGCCAAGCCACCGGTTTTTAACTTGTCTATACCTGCAAGGTCATGCATATTAGATGTGCACTGTGACTGGGCACTCTGACCGTGGCTGAATCTTGTTACGATTCGTAGAAGTTAAAGTCACTTGGTAAACTTTGTGGTCATGGTCAGTGGCACTGCCAACTTTGTCAAGGCATTGCGCACAATAGCCAAGCTGAGCCACCAGTATTCTACCTTGTTTGCACCTTCAAGATCATGCCTAGTACATATGCACTGTGATAGGACACTCTGACCATGGCTGATTCGTGTTATGATCAATAGAAGTAAAAGTCACTTGGATACATTTGTGGTCATGGACATGCCTACTTTGTCAAGGCATTACACACAATAGCCACACCGAGCCACCAGTATTCTACCTTGTTTGTACCTGTAAGGTCATGCCCAGTATATCTACACTGAAATTGGACACTCTGACCGTGGCTGCCTCGTGTTATGATTCATAGCCGTTTAATGTACTTGGTAAACTTTGTGGTCATAGCAGTGGCACATGCCAACTTTGTCAAGGCATTGCGCACAATAGCCGTGCCAAGCCACCGGTTTTTTACCTTGTTTATACCTGCAAGGTCATGCATATTAGATGTACGCTGTGATTGGGCACTCTGATCGTGGCTGACTCGTGTTACGGTTCGTAGAGGTTAGAGTCACTTGGTAAACTTTGTAGTCATGGTCAGTGGCACATGCCAACTTTGTCAAGACATTGCGCACAATAGCCACAACGAGCCACCAGTATTCTACCTGTTTTTAACCTGCAAGATCATGCGTAGTACATCTGCACTGTGATTGGACACTCTGACCGTGGCTGACTCGTGTTATGATCAATGGAAGTAAAAGTCACTTGGATACAATTGTGGTCAAGGTCAGTGGTACATGCCAACTTTGTCAAGGCATTGCGCACAATAGCCAAACTGAGCCACCAGTATTCTACCTTGTTCGTACCTGCACGATCATGCCTAGTACATCTGCGCTGTGATTGGATACCCTGACCGTGGCTGACTCGTGTTATGATCAATAGAAGTAAAAGTCACTTGGATACATTTGTGGTCATGGTCAGTGGCACATGCCAACTTTGTAAAGGCATTGCGCAAAATACCCACACATAGCCACTAGTATTCTACCTTGTTTGTACCAGCAAGATCATGCCCATTATATCTGCACTGTGATTGGACACTCTGACCGTGGCTGAGTCGTGTTATGATTTATAGCCGTTTAATGTACTTGGAAAACTTTGTGGTCATGGTCAGTGGCACAAGGCATTGCACACAATAGCCGTGCCAAGACACCGGTTTTTTTACCTTGTTTTTACCTGCAAGGTCATGCATATTAGATGTGCGCTGTGATTGGACACTCGGACCGTGGCTGACTCGTGTTATGATCCGTAGACGTTAAAGTCACTTTGTAAACATTGTGGTCATGGTCAGTGGCACATGCAAACTTTGTCAAGGCATTACGCACAATAGCCACACCGAGCCACCAGTATTCCACCTTGTTTGCACCTGTAAGATCATGCCTAGTACATCTGCATTGTTATTGAACACTCTTACCGTGACTGACTCGTTTCCCTTTTGTCTTGTTCTGTCTCTTATAAGGAGGATGTTCATTCCCTCCTAGTATAACCAGAACAGTTCTGCACATCCTGTTTCCTTTTGGTTCCGTGGTATCGCCGCCGTGTTCTCGCTCTGCTCACCTCGTGTCTCCGCTTACTTCGCCTACCATTTATCGCTTCGCTTTGTCACTCATGGCCTTTCGCTCACCTTTGGTGCATCACCCGCTTCGATTCCATGCTCTCTCACTGCCCTCTGTCTACCTTGGAGCTCTGTGTCTCACCCCTGTCGAGGCCTTGTAACTAACTTATGAGGACCGTTCTCGTCTTTCTGCCTTCATCATTCTGCTGGCTGATTCCTGTATGATTCAATGCTTCTTCCTGCTTCTGCTCCTGCCGTCCACTCTCACTACAATCTTCTGACAAAAGTCACTTGGTAAACTTTGTAATCATGGTAAGTGGCACATGCCAACTTTGTCAAGGCATTGCGCACAATAGCCACACCGAGCCACCAGTATTCTACCTTGTTTGCACCTTCAAGATCATGCCTAGTACATATGCACTATGATTGCACACTCTGACCGTGGGTGACGCGTGTTATGATTCATAGCCGTTTAAGGTACTTGGTAAACTTTGTAGTCATGGTCAGTGGCACATGCCAACTTTGTCAAGGCATTGCGCACAATAGCCGTGCCAAGCCACCAGTTTTTCACCTTGTGTATACCTGCAAGGCCATGCATATTATGTGTGCACTATGATTGGGCACTCTGACCGTGGCTGACTTGTGTTACGATTCGTAGAAGTTAAAGTCACTTGGTAAACTTTGTGGTCATGGTCAATGGCACATGCCAATTTGTCAAGGCATTGCGCACAATAGCTACACCGAGCCACCAGTATTCTACCTTGTTTATGCCTATAAGGTCATGCCCAGTATATCTTCACTGTGATTGGACACTCTGACCGTGGCTGACTCGTGTTATAATTCATAGCCGTTGAATGTACTTGGTAAACGTTGTGGTCATGGTCAGTGGCACATGCAAACTTTGTCAAGGCATTGCGCACAATAGCCGTGCCAAGCCACCGGTTTTTTACCTTGTTTATGCCAGCAAGGTCATGCACATTAGACGTGTACAGTGATTGGGCACTCTGACCGTGGCTGACTTGTCTTACGATTCGTAGAAGTTAAAGTCACTTGGTAAACTTGGTGATCATGTTCAGTGGCACATGCCAACTTTGTCAAGGCATTGCGCACAATAGCCACACCAAGCCACCATTATTCTACCATGTTTGCACCTTCAAGATCATGCATAGTACATCTGTACTGTGATTGGACACTCTGACCGTAGGTGACGCGTGTTATGATCCATAGCCGTTTCAGGTACTTGGTAAATAGTTTGGTCATGGTCAGTGGCACATGCCAACTTTGTCAAGGCATTGCGCACAATAACCGTGCCAAGCCACCAGTTTTTTACCTTCCTTATACCTGCAAGGTCATGCATATTAGATGTGAACTGTGATTGGGCACTCTGAATGTGGCTGACTCCTGTTACGATTCGTAGACGTTAAAGTCACTTGGTAAACTTTGTGGTCATGGTCAGTGGCACATGCCAACTTTGTCAAGGCATTGCGCACAATAGCCGTGCCAAGCCACCGGTTTTTTACCTTGTTTATACCTGCAAGGTCATGCCTAGTACATCTGAACTTTGATTGCGCACTCTGATTGTGGCTGACTTGTGTTACGATTCGTAGACGTTAAAGTCACTTGGTAAACTTTGTGGTCATGGTCAGTGGCACATGCCAACTTTGTCAAGGCATTGCGCACAATAGCCGTGCCAAGCCACCGGTTTTTTACCTTGTGTATACCTGCAAGGTCATGCATATCAGATGTGCACTGTGGTTGGGCACTCTGACCGTGGCTGACTTGTGTTACGACTCGTAGACGTTAAGGTCACTTGGTAAACTTTGTGGTCGTGGTCAGTGGCACATGCCAACTTTGTCAAGTCATTGCACACAATAGCCACACCGAGAAACCAGTATTATACCTTGTTTGTACCTGCAAGATCATGCCTATTACTTCTGCACTTTGATTGGACACTCTGACCATGGCTGACTCGTGTTATGATCAATAGAAGTAGAATTCACTTGGATACTTTTGTGGTCATGGTCAGTGGCACATGCCAACTTTGTCAAGGCATTGCGCACAATAGCCACACCGAGCCACCAGTATTCTGCCTTGTTTGTACCTGCAAGATCATGTCCAGTACATCTGAACTGTGATTGGACACTCTGACCGCGGCTGACTTGTGTTATGAGTCATAGCCGTTAAAGGTACTTGGTATGCTTTGTGGTCATGGTCAGTGGCACATGCCAACTTTGTCAAGGCATTGCGCACAATAGCCGTGCCACGCCATCGGGTTTTTACCTTGTTTATACCTGCAAGGTCATGCATAGTACATCTGAACTGTGATTGGGCACTTTGACTGTAGCTGACTCGTGTTACGATTTGTAGAAGTTAAAGTCACTTGGTAAACCTTGTGCTCATGGTCAGTGGCACATGCCAACTATTTCAAGGCATTGCACACAATAGGCGTGCCAAGGCACCAGGTTTTTACCTTGTTTATACCTGCAAGGTCATGCATATTAGATGTGCACTGTGATTGGGCACTCTGCCCGTGGTTGACTCGTGTTACGATTTGTAGAAGTTAAAGTCACTTGGTAAACTTTGTGGTCATGGTCAGTGGCACATGCCAACTTTGTCAAGGCATTGCGTACAATAGCTATACCGAGCCACCAGTATTCTACTTTGTTTGTACCTGCAAGATCATGCCTAGTACATCTGCACTGTGATTGGACACTCTGACCGTGGCTGACTCGTGTTATGATCAATAGAAGTAAAACTCACTCGGATACATCTGTGGTCATGGTCAGTGGCGCATGCCAACATTGTCAACGCATTGCGCACAATAGCCACACCGAGCCAACAGTATTCTAGCTTATATGTGCAAGGTCATACCCAGTATATCTGCATTGTGATTGGACACTCTGACCGTGGCTGACTCATGTTATGAGTCATAGCCGTTTAAGGTACTTGGTAAACTTTGTGGTCATGGTCAGTGGCACATGCCAACTTTGTCAAGGCATTGCGCACAATATCTGTACCAAGCCACCGGTTTTTTACCTTTCTTATACCTGCAAGGTTATGCCTAGTACATCTGAACTGTGATTGGGCACTCTGACTGTGGCTGACTCGTGTTACGATTTGTAGAAGTTAAAGTCACTTGGTAAACTTTATGGTCATGGTCAGTTGCACATGCCAACTTTGTCAAGGCATTGCGCACAAAAGCCGTGCCAAGCCACCGGTTTTTTACCTTGTTTATACCTGCAACGTCATGCATATTAGATATGCACTGTGATTGGGCATTCTGACCGTGGTTGAATTGTGTTACGATTCGTAGAAGTTCAAATCACTTGGTAAACTTTGTGGTTATGGTCAGTGGCACATGCCAACATTGTCAAGGCATTGCGCACAATAGCCATTGCGAGCCACCAGTATTCTACCTTGTTTGAACCTTCAAGAACATGCGTAGTACATCTGCACTATGATTGGACACTCTGACCGTGGCTGACTCATGTTATGATCAATAGATGTAAAAGTCACTTGGATACAATTGTGGTCATGGTCAGCGGCATATGCCATCTTTGTCAAGGCATTGCACACAATAGCCACACCGAGCCACCAGTATTCTACCTTGTTTATACCTGTAAGGTTATGTCCAGTACATCTGCACTGTGATTGGACACTGTGCCCGTGGCTGACTCCTGTTATGATTCATACCCATTTAAGGTACTTGGTAAACTTTGTGGTCATGGTCAGTGGCACATGCCAACTTTGTCAAGGGCATTGCGCACAATAGCCGTGCCAAGCCACCGGTTTTTTTACCTTGTTTATACCTGCAAGGTCATGCCTAGTACATCTGAACTTTGATTGCGCACTCTGATTGTGGCTGACTTGTGTTACAATTCATAGACGTTAAAGGCACTTGGTAAACTTTGTGGTCATGGTCAGTGGCACATGCCAACTTTGTCAAAGCATTGCGCACAATAGCCACACCAAGCCACCCGTATTCCACCTTATTTGCACGTGCAAGATCATGCCTACTATATCTGCATTGTGATTGGACACTCTGACCGTGGCTGACTCGTGTTATGATTCATAGCTGTTTAAGGTACTTGGTCAACGTTGTGGTCATGGTCAGTGGCACATGCAAACTTTGTCAAGGCATTGCCCACAATAGCCGTGCCAAGACAAAGGTTTTTTTTTACTTGTTTATACCTCCAAGGTCATGCATATTAGATGTGCACTGTGATCGAGACTCTGACTGTGGCTGACTCGTGATACGACTCGTAGAAGTTAAAGTCACTTGGTATACTTTGTGGTCATGGTCAGTGGCACATGCCAATTTTGTCAAGGCATTGCGCACCATAGCAAAACCGAGCCACCAGTACTCTATCCTGTTTGCACCTTCAAGAGCATGCCTAGCTCATCTGCACTGTGATTGGACACTCTGACCGTGGCTGACTCGTGTTATGATCAATAGAAGTAAAAGTCACTTGCATACATTTTTAGTCATGGTTAGTGGCACATGCCAACTTTGTCAAGGCATAGCGCAAAATAGCCACACCGAGCCACCAGTATTCTACCTTGTTTGTACCTACAAGATCATGCCTAATACATCTGCACTGTGATTGGACACTTTGACCGTGGCTGATTCGTGTTAT
Organism: Penium margaritaceum; assembly: GCA_023375785.1. NCBI lineage: Eukaryota > Viridiplantae > Streptophyta > Zygnematophyceae > Desmidiales > Peniaceae > Penium > Penium margaritaceum. Next base: position 159,732 of record SZWC01001335.1, read on the forward strand.
GATCAATAGAAGTAAAAGTCACTTGGATATATTTGTGGTCATGGTCAGTGGCACATGCCAACTTTGGCAAGGAATTGCGCACAATAGCCACACCGAGCCATCTGTATTCTACCTTGTTTATACCTACAAGGTCATGCCCAGTATATCTGCACTCTGATTGGACACTCTGACCGTGGCTGACTCGTGTTATGATTCATAGCCGTTTATTATTCTTGGTAAACTTTGTGGTCATGTTCAGTGGCATATGCCAACTTTGTCAAGGCATTGCGCACAATACTCGTGCCAAGCCACCGGTTTTTCACCTTGTATATACCTGCAAGGTCATGTATATTAGATGTGCGCTTTGATTGGGTACTCTGACCGTGGCTGACTCGTGTTATGATTCGTAGAAGCCAAAGTCAATTGGTAAACTTTGTGGTCATGGCCAGTGGCACGTGCCAACTTTGTCAAGGCATTGCGCACAATAGCTGCACCGAGCCACCAGTATTCTACCTTTTTTGTACCTGCGAGGTCATGCCCAGTATAGCTACACAGTGATTGGATACTCTGACCGTGGCTGTCTCGTGTTATGATTCATAGCCGTTTAATGTACTTGGTAAACTTTGTGGTCATGGTCAGTGGCACATGCCAACTTTGTCAAGGCATTGCGCACAATAGCCACACCGAGCCACCAGTATTCTACCTTGTTTGTACCTGCAAGATCATGCCTAGTACATGTGCACTATGATTGGACACTCTGACCGTGGCTGACTCGTGTTATGATTCATAGCCGTTGAATGTACTTGGTAAACTTTGTGGTCATGGTCAGTGGCACATGCCAACTTTGTCAGGGCATTGCGCACAATAGCCGTGCCAAGCCACCGGTTTTTTACCTTGTTTATACATGCAAAGGTCATGCATATTAGATGTGCACTGTGATTGGGCACTCTGACCGTAGCTGACTCGTGTTACGATTCGTAAAAGTTAAAGTCACTTGGTAAACTTTGTGGTCATGGTCAGTGGCACATGCCAAATTTGTCAAGGCATTGCGCACAATAGCCACACCGAACCACCAGTATTCTACCTACTGCTCAAGGAACTCAACGATAGAGATTTGCCTGATTATGAAATGTATGAATTAGATGGAAACATTGGGTTCAGTATTATTTTTGGAATCATAAGTGAACAAATTGACACTCAACTGACACATTGAATTCAACAAAAGGCCCAGGATCATTTCTGCAGAAATCCAATGTTTTAACAAGATATTCCATTGTACAGAGAAATACTTAGGACCACCGACGGGTCTAGGTGTGTGTCGTGTTACGTGGATTTGTCATTTTATACAGATGGTTGTTCACGCCTATTTGTCGTTCCCTACCACGAATGACTCTACGGAGAATGTGAACTAACATGTGATGTGAAATATGAGTGAACATTTCCTGCACCGTGATTTCACCGAAAACATATTCAAATTATTCTTGTAACATTTTAATTTCATCGAACAAAAGTTTGACACAATTTCAATGACCAGAAAAACATTTAAAATCGAATACCTCGAGCAGTAGGGTACCCTGGTTACTCCTGCAAGATCATGCCTAGTACATCTGCTCTGTGATTCGACACTCTGACTGTGGCTGACTCGTGTTATGATTCACAGCCGTTTAAGGTACTTGGTAAACTTTGTGGTCATGGTCAGTGGCACATGCCAACTTTGTCAAGGTATTGCGCACAATAGCCGTGCCAAGCGATTGGCACGGTCATGCATATTAGATGAGCACTGTGATTGGGCACTCTGAATGTGGCTGACATGTGTTACGGTTTGTAGAAGTTCATGTCACTTGGTAAACTCTGTGGTCATGGTCAGTGGCACATGCCAACTTTGTCAAAGCATTGCGCACAATAGCCATGCCAAGCCACCGGTTTTCTACCTTGTTTATACCTGCAAGTTCATACATATAAGATGTGCACTGTGATTGGGCACTCTGACCATGATTGACTCGTGTTACGATTTTTAGAAGTTCAAGTCACTTGGTAAACTTTGTGGGCATGGTCAGTGGCACATGCCAACTTTGTCAAGGCATTGCACATAATAGCCACACCGAGCCACTAGTACTCTACCTTGTTTGTACCTGTAAGATCATGCCTAGTATATCTCACTGTGATTGGACACTCTGACCGTGGCTGACTTGTGTTATGATCAATAGAAGTGAAAGTCACTTGGATACAGTTGTGGTCATGGTCAGTGGCACATGCCAACTTTGTTAAGGCATTGCGCACAATAGCCACACCGAGCCACCAGTATTCTACCTTGTTTATACCTGCAAGGTCATGCCCAGTATATCTGCACTGTGATTGGACACTCTGACCGTGGCTGACTCGTGTTATGATTCATAGCCGTTTAAGGTACTTGGTAAACTTTGTGGTCATGGTCAGTGGCACATGCAAACTTTGTCAAGGCATTGCGCACAACAGGCGTGCCAAGCCACGGGTTTTTTACCTTGTTTATACCTGTAAGGTCATGCATATTAGATGTGCACTGTGATTGGGCACTCTGAATGTGGCTGACTCGTGTTACGATTCGTAGAAGTTAAAGTCAATTGGTAAACTTTGTGGTCATGGTCAGTGGCACATGCCAACTTTGTAAAGGCATTGTGCGCAATGGCCGTGCCAAGCCTCCGGTTTTGTACCTTCAATGTACCTGCAAGGTCCTGCATGTTAGATGTGCAATGTGATTGGGTACTCTGATCGTGGCTGACTCGGGTTACGATTCGTAGAAGTTAGTCACTTGGTAAACCTTGTGGTCATGGTCGGTGGCACATGCCAACTTTGTCAAGGAATTGCGCACAATTGCCACACCAAGCCACCGGTGGTTTACCTTGTTTGCACCTGCAAGATCATGCCTAATATATCTGCACTGTGATTTGTCACTCTGACCGTGGCTGACTCGTGTTATACTCAATAGACGTAAACGTCACTTGGATACATTTATGGTCATGGTCAGTGGCATATGACAACTTTGTCAAGACACTGCGCACAATAGCCACACCAAGCCACCAGTATTCTACCTTGTTTAAACCTGTAAGGTCATACCCAGTATATCTGCACTGTGATTGGACATTCTGACCGTGGCTGACTCGTGTTATAATTCATAGCCGTTTAATGTACTTGGTAAACTTTGTGGTCATGGTCAGTGGCACATGCCAACTTTGTGAAGGCATTGCGCTTAATAGCCGTGCCAAGCCACCGGTTTTTTCCCTTTTATACCAGTAACGTCATGCATATTAGATGTGCACTATGATTGGACACTCTGACAGTGGTTGACTGGTGTTACAATTCGTAGAAGTTAAAGTCACTTGGTAAACACTGTGGTCATGGTCAGTGGCACATGCCAACTTTGTCAAGGCATTGCGCACGATATCCGTGCCAAGCCACCGGGTTTTGACCTTGTTTATACCTGCAAGGTCATGCGTAGTACATCTGAACCGTGACTGGGCACTCTGACCGTGGCTGACTCGTGTTACGTTTCGTAGAAGTTAAAGTCATCTGGTAAGCTTTGTGGTCATGGTCAGTGGCACATGCCAGCTTTGTCAAGGCATTGCGCACAATAGCCACAGCGAGCCACCAGTATTCAACCTTGTTGTACCTGCAAGATCATGCCTAGTACATTTGCATTGTGATTGGACACTCTGACCGTGGCTGACTTGTGTTATGATCAATAGAAGTAAAAATCACTTGGGTGTATTCGTGGTCATGGTCAGTGGCACGTGCCAACTTTGTCAAGTCATTGTGCAAAATAGCCACACCGAGCCACCAGTATTCTACCTTGTTTATACTTGCAAGGTCATGCCCAGTATATCTGCACTGTGATTGGACACCCTGACTGTGGCTGACTCTTGTTATGATTGATAGCCGTTTAAGGAACCTGGTAAACTTTGTGGTCATGGTCAGTGGCACATGCCAACTTTGTCAAGGCACTGCGCACAATAGCTGTGCCAAGCCCCCGGTTTTATACCTTGTTTGTACCTGTAAGGTCACGCATATTAGATGTGCACTGTGATTGGACACATTGACCATGGTTGACTCGTGTTATGAGTCGTAGAAGATAAAGTCACTTGGTAAACTTTGTGGTCATGGTCAGTGGAACATGCCAACTTTGTCAAGGCATTGCGCACAATAGCCACAACGACCCACCAGTATTCTACCTTGTTTGTACCTGCAAGATCATGCATAGTACATCTCCACTGTGATTGGACACTCTGACTGTGGCTGACTCGTGTTATGATCACTAGAAGTAAGAGTCACTTAGATACATTTGTGGTCATTGTCAGTGGTACATACCAACTTTGTCAAGGTATCGCGCACAATAACCACACCGAGCCACCAGTATTCTACCTTGTTTATACCTATAAGGTCATGCCCAGTACATCTGCACTGTGATTGGACACTCCGACAGTGGCTGACTCGTGTTATGATTCATAGCTTTTTAATGTACTTGGAAAACTTTGTGGTCATGTTCAGTGGCACATGCCAACTTTGTTGAGGCATTGCGCACAATAGCCGTGCCAAGCCACCGGCATTCTACCTTGTTTGCACCTGCAAGATCATGCCTGGTACATCTGCACTGTGACTGGACACTCTGACCGTGGCTGACTCGTGTTATGATCAATAGAAGTAAAAGTCACTTGGATAAATTTGTGGTCATGGTCAGTGGCACATGCCAACTTTGTCAAGGCATTGCGCACAATAGCCACACC
>SZWC01001335.1:164483-178751 GCA_023375785.1 Penium margaritaceum
TGGACACTCTGACCGTGGCTGACTCGTGTTATGATCAATAGAAGTAAAAGTCACTTGGATAAATTTGTGGTCATGGTCAGTGGCACATGCCAACCTTGTCAAGGCATTGCACACAATAGCCACAAAGAGACACCAGTATTCTACCTTGTTTATACCTGTAAGGTCATGCCTAGTATATTTGCACTGTGATTGGACACTCTGACCATGGCTGACTCGTGTTATGATTCATTGCCGTTTAGGGTACGTGGTAAACTTTGCGGTGATGAACAGTGGCACATACCAACTTTGTCAAGGCATTGCGCACAATACCCGTGCCAAGCCACCGTTTTTTGTGCCTTGTTTATGCCTGCAAGATCATGCCTAGTACATCGGAACTGTGATTGGGCACTCTGACCGTGGCTGACTCGTGTTACGATTCGTAGAAGTTAACTCACTTGGTAAAATTTGTTTTCATGATCATTGGCAAATCCCAACTTTGTCAAGGCATTGCGCACAATAGCCACACCGAGCCACCAGTATTCTACATTTTTGGTACTTGTAACATCATGCCTAGTACATGTGCACTGTGATTGGACACTCTGACTGTGGCTGACTCGTGTCATGATCAATAGAAGTAAAAGTCACTTGGATACATTTGTGGTCATGCTCAGCGGCACATGCCAACTTTGTCAAGGCATTGCACACAATAGCTACACCGAGCCACCAGTATTCTACTTCGTTTATACCTGCAAAGTCATGCCCAGTATATCAACATTGTGATCGGATACTCTGACCGTGGCTGACTCGTGTTATGATTCATAGCCGTTTAAGGTACTTGGTAAACGTTGTGGTCATAATCAGTGGCACATGCCAACTTTGTCAAGGCATTGCACACAATAGCCGTGCCAAGCCACCAGATTTTTACCTTGTTTATACCTGCAAGGTCATGCATATTAGACGTGCAATGTGATTGGGCACGCTGACTGTGGCTGCCTTGTGTTACGATTCGTAGAAGTTAAAGTCACTTGGTACACTTTGTGGTCATGGTCAGTGGCACATGCCAACTTTCTCAAGGCATTGCACATAATAGCCCCACCAAGCCACCAGTATTCTACCTCGTTTGTACCTGCAAGATCATGCCTAGTACATCTGCACTATGATTGGACACTCTGACCGTGGCTGACTCGTGTTATGATCAATAGAAGTAAAAATCAATTGGATACATTTGTGGTCATGGTCGGTGGCACATGCCAACTTTGTCAAGGCATTGCACACAATAGCTGTCAGAGATATGACTCCGACAAGGTCCTTCTCATACATGCATTAGATAATCCGAGCTCTCGTTATCGGTTCAGGTCCCGCACCAAACCTCCTCGGCAACGGCTGGTCGGTCTTGACCGTTCCACCAGAGTCAAGCCGCCCCTAATAAGCGACCACGTCGCCACGCGTGCGGCTAGCGAAAAGAAGCCGTTAACACCCATTTTATCCTGTTCTGCTGTATATAAGGAGGATGTTTATTCTCTCCCTAGTTCAACCAGAACAGTTCTGCCCATCCTGTTCCCTTTGGTTCCGCGACTTTGCCGCCGTGTCTTCGCTCTGCTCGCATTTCGCATTTCTTGCCTTCGCCAGCCTCTCACAGCTCTCAACTCTTTGGTCCGTCACTCTCGCTCCTTCGCTCAGTCCTCAATCAGTCATCACTTGTCTTTTGTCTGAGCTCTCTCTCTCTCAACATCTGCCTCGTCTCCTCTTGACCCTCGGCCTCTATCAAGCTCTGCGACTAACTCCTCGGGACCGCTCTCGCTTACGTCACTTTGGTGCCGGACTCGTGGTTGTTCCGATGCCTTTGCTTGCTTCTGCTACTGCCGTTCTCGTACCTGCATTCTTTTGACATGGTATCAGAGCATCAGGCAACATCACCTAGTGCCTCGTGACCGAGTCATCGCTCTGCCGCCACCATTGCGTCCCTTCTCCACTTTGCACCCCTCCACCGCCGTCACCGCCACTTCGCGCTTCTCCGCTTTATCAGTAGCTGACATCAACAGCACCGCTTGAAGTGCTCTTCGCGCTGAAGCAACGCCTCGTCATCCTAAGGAAGCCCTGTACTCATTCTGCACCCGTAGCAAACAATTGGTGACTTGTCGTGAAACAACAGCTGCAAGCAGCTCCCAAGCCACCGCCTTGTGTCAACTTCCTGGAAGCTTCCTGCCGCTCGTTACCTGCTGCCCCTCATCCCGTCAACCTCGCAAGCACCTCCGCCCTTCTCCTCTTCCTTCATCGGCATCATTTGTGCCATGAACCCCATCGGCATCAGCCTTTTTGCACTCGTTGTGCTGCACCGCATCCTCGCACCGCCTTCTCGTAGCGTCAACAGCAGCAGTGCAACGCCCGCCGTCAGGACATCGGACACCTTTAGTCTTCCTGCTCCCATTGTGAGCAAACTGGGGAGCAAGTCATCACTATCCTGATATCAGCAGACTGGAATCGCTGCTCGCCGCATGACTCCCTCTGCTGCAACCAACTTCCTCTAGCTGTCAGGATATCAGATACCGCCAGTCTTCTTGCCCGTCGAGGGCCAACTGGGAAACAAGCCGTCACTCTCGTGAAAGCAGAGGCACAGGTTGTCTCGCTCTTCCTCTCTGCCGCGCCGCCTCTCATTTCACTTCCTCTGTTTGTCTTGCTTCCCCCTCTCTCCTTGAGCATCTTCAATCAATCTTCATCCTCATCCACTGCTCTCAGTCCTCCTCATCATCCTTGCTCCAGCCTTCTTCCTTACCTCAGCCTCATCTGCCTTCCTTGCGTCACTCTTCGCCTGTCTCTTCAGCTTCATCAACGGCTCGTCTCGCCTCATCTCCTTTCGGCTCCTCCCAAGATCCTTGTCAGCAGCATTGTCTGCACCGCCTTCTTCATCAGCCTTCATCCACGCACGTGGTTCTGCCCTTGCACCCACTCAGCCCTCGGCTGCCTTTGATCTCGCTTCTGCGTCATCCGCTGGGCACAAGGATCCGCCCGGTCGCATCGCCCGCTTCGCGACAACCTGCACCCAGGCCGAAATCTTCCGCAGCGCACGTGGTTCCACCCCTGCGCCCACTCTTATTTCATCAGCTTCCGCTTGATCATCATGCGCATCTGTGGCCAGCACAAGGACCTGCACGAGCTCGCTACCCGTTTCGCAGCAGCCTACACCCATGCCGGCAGCAGATTTCTCGTGGCGTGTTGGCACCTGCCTTCCCCTTGCCGCATTTTACCACCTCTATTCCAGCAACGCACGTGGTTTCGCCCCTGCGCCCACTATTTCATCAGTCATCTCCGCCTCCTCCCGATTGCTCCAGTCTCATCATTTGCTCGGCACACGGACCTGCCCGGTCGCAACGCCAGCCTCGCTATGACCTGCACCCACGACGCAACATCCTCAGCGCACGCGGTTCCACACCTGCGCTCACTCTAACAAGCATCCTCCTCCTCTACAGCATCCTCCTACTCTCCCGCATCCTCCTTCTCAGTATCCTCTCTCATCTCCTCTACTCGGCAAACCAATCTGCCTGGTCGCACTCGTCAGTGCTCTGCACTCACGCCAAACCTTCTGGAGCACTTCTCTTCCATCCTCTCTCTCCCTTCTTCTCCAACCCCAGCTCCATCTTGAGCAGGGTGAACCTGCTGCACTAGGCTGGTGGGCAGACACCAGCAACTACCACGCACCCGCAACGACAAATCATTATGGCAGCACAAGCCCTCGACTGGACACATATTCCCATTCTTCATCAGTTGGGAGAAAACATCCACGACTTGTATGGTGGCATACAAATGAAGACAAATCACTCTTTTCTCCGTGGGTATCAGCTCTCCCTCTTTCTGGAAGGAGTGTACGACAACCCCAGGTGTCCTCCAAGGGCTTACATGACAACCTTACAGGACATAAAAAGGTGCCTGTGTGACACCACCCATACTGTCTACCACAGGATCATCAACGAAGTGTCACCTGTCGCAACAATGTGGCACACCCTTGTGGCAGCAGCATGGAACCCAAATCTCTGTAACGTGATCATCCTCTCCCTCCGTCGAGTGGTTAATCCCCCCATCAGACAGCGACAATTGGACACTGAGGCCCTATAGGCACGCAGGGATTATGCCTTGTCGGACTCAGGGGACTGTCTGAAATATGACTCCGACAAGGTCCTTCTCATACATCCTCGGATAATCCGAGCTCTTGTTACCGGTTCAGGTCCCGCACCAAACCTCCTCGGAAACAGCTGGTCGGTCTCAACCGTTCCACCAGAGTCAAGCCGCCCCTAATAAGCGACCAGTTCGCCACGTGTGCGCCTAGCGAAAAGAAGTCGGTAATATCCGTTTTATCCTTTTCTGCTGTATATAAGAAGGATGTTTATTCCCTCCCTAGTTCAACCAGAACAGTTCTGCCCCTCCTGTTCCCTCTGGATCCGCGGCTTTGCCGCCGTGTCTTTGCTCTGCTCGTACTTCACATATCTTGCCTTCGCCAGCCTCTCACAGCTCTCAACTCTTTGGTCCGTCACTCTCCCTCCTTCGCTCAGTCCTCAACCAGTCATCCCTCGTCTTTCGTCTAAGCTCTCTCTCTCTCAACATCCGGTATCCCTCATCTCCTCTTGAACCTTGGCCTCTATCAAGCTCTATGACTAACTCCTCGGGAACGCTCTTGCTTACAGCACTTTGGTACCGGACTCGTGGTTGTTCCGATGCCTTTGCTTACTTCTGGTACTGCTGCTCTCGTGCCTGCATTCTTCTGACAATAGCCACACCGAGCCACCAGTATTATACCTTGTTTATACCTGTGAGGTCATGCCTAGTATATCTGCACTGTGATTGGACACTCTGACCGTGGCTGACTCGTGTTATGCTTCATAGACGTTTATGGTACGTGGTAAACGTTGTGGTCATGGTAAGTGGCACATGCCAACTTTGTCAAGACATTGCGCACAATAGCCGTACCAAGCCACCGGTTTTTTACCTTGTCTATACCTACAAGGTCGTGCCTAGTATATCTGAACTGTGATTGGGCACTCTGACTGTGGCTGACTCATGTTACGATTCGTAGAAGTTAAATTCACTTGGTAAACTTTGTGGTCATGGTCAGTGGCACATGCGAACTTTGTCAAGGCATTGCGCACATTCGCACACCGAGCAACCCGTATTCTACCTTGTTTGAACCTGCAAGAGCATGTCTAGTACATGTGCGCTGTGATTGGACACTCTGACCGTGGCTGACTCGTGTTATGGTCAATAGAAGTTATAGTCACCTGGATACATTTGTGGTCATGGTCAGTGGCTCATGCCAACTTTGTCAAGGCATTGGCACAGTAGCCTCACAGAGCCACCAGTATTCTACCTGGTTTATATCTGCAAGGTCATGCCCAGTATATCTGCACTGTGAATGGACAATCTGAATGTGGCTGACTCGTGTTATGATTCATAGCCGTTCAAGGTACTTGGTAAACTTTGTGGTCATGGTTAGTGGCACATGCCAACTTTGTCAAGGCATTGCGCGCAATAGCCGTGCCAAGACACCGGCTTTTTACCCTGTTTAAACCTGAAAGGTCATGCATGTTAGATGTGCACTGTGATTGGGTACTCTGACTGTGGCTGACTTGTGTTATGATTCGTAGAAGTTAAAGTCACTTGGTAAACTTTGTGGTCATGGTCAGTGGCACATGCCAACCTTGTCAAGGCATTGCGCAAAATAGCCACACCGAGCCACTAGTATTCTACCTTGTTTGCACCTGCAAGATCATGCCTAGTACATCTGCGCTGTGATTGGACACTCTCACCGTGGCTGACTCGTGTTATGATTCATAGCCATTTAAGGTACATGGTAAACTATGTGGTCATGGTCAGCGGCACATGCCAACTTTATCACGGCATTGCGCACAATAGCCACACAGAGCCACCAGTATTCTACCTTGCTTGTACCTGCAAGATCATGCCTAGTACATCTGCACTGTGATTGGACACTATGACCGTGGCTAACTCGTGTTATGATCGATAGAAGTAAACGTCACTTGGATACATTTGTGGTCATGCTCAGTGGCACATGCCAACTTTGTCAAGGCATTGCACAAAATAGCCACACCGAACCACCAGTATTCTACCTTGTTTGTACTTACAAGATCATGCCTAGTACATCTGCACTGTGATTGGACGCTCTGACCGTGGCTGACTTGTGTTATGATTCATAGCCGTTTAAGGTACTTGGTAAACTTTGTGGTCATGGTCAGTGGCACATGCCAACTTTGTCAAGGCATTGTGCACAATAGCCACACTGAGCCATTACTATTCTACCTTGTTTGTACCTGCAAGATCATGCCTAGTACATCTGCGCTGTCATTGGACACTCTGACCATGGCTGACTGGTGTTATGATCAATTCAAGTAAAAGTCACTTGGATACATTTGTGGTCATGGTCAGCGGCACATGCCAACTTTGTCAAGGCATTGCGCACGATAGCCACACCGAGCCAGTAGTATTCTACCTTGTTTATACCTGCAAGGTCATGCCCAATATATATGCACTGTAATTGGAGACTCTGATCGTGGCTGACTCGTGTTATGATTCATAGGCGTTCAATGTACTTGGTAAACTTTGTGATCATGGTCAGTGAAACATACGAACTTTGTCAAGGCGTTGCGCACAATAGCCATATCAAGCTACCGGTTTTTTACGTTGTTTATACCTGCAAGGTCATGCATATTAGAAGTGCGCTGTGATTGGGCACTCAGACCGTGGCTGACTCTTGTTACGATTCGTAAAAGTTAAAGTCACTTGGTAAACTTTGTGATTATGCTCAGTGGCACATGCTAACTTTGTCAAGGCATTGCGCACAATAGCCACACCGAGCCACCAGTATCCTACCTTGATTGAACCTGCAAGATCATGCCTAGTACATCTGCACTGTGATTGGACACTCTGACCGTGGCTGACTCGTGTTATGATCAATAGAAGTAAACGTCACTTGGAGACATTTGTGGTCATGGTCAGTGACACATGCCAACTTTGTCAAGGCATTGTGCACTATAGCCACACGGAGCCACCAGTATTCTACCTTGTTTGCACCTGCAAGATCATGCCTAGTACATCTGCACTGTGACTGGACACTCTGACCGTGGTTGACTTGTGTTATGATCAGTAGAAGTAAAAGTCACTTGGATCTATTTGTGGTCATGGTCAGTGGCACATGCCAAGTTAGTCATGACATTGTGCACAATAGTCACACTGAGCCACCAGTATTATACCTTGTTTGTACCTGCAAGGTCATACCCAGTATATCGGCACTGTGATTGGACACTCTGACCGTGCCTGACTCGTGTTAAGATTCATAACCGTTTAAGGTACTTAGTAGACTTTGTGCTCATGGTCAGTGGTACATGCCAACTTTGTCTAGGCATTGCGCACAGTCGCCGTGCCAAGCCACTGGTATTTGACCTTGGTTATACCCGCAAGGTCATGCCTAGTACATCTGAACTGTGATTGGGTACTCTGACTATGGCTGACTCGTGTTACGATTCGTATACATTAAAGTCTCTTGGTAAACATTGTGGTCATGATCACTGGCACATGCTAACTTTGTCAAGGCGTTGCGCACAATACCCACACCGAGCCACAAGTATTCTACCTTGTCTGTACCTGTTAGATCATGCATAGTACATATGCACTGTGATTGGACACTCTGACTGTGGCTGACTCGTGTTATGATTTATTGCCGTTTAAGGTACTTGGTAAACTTTGTGGTCATGGTCAGTGCCACATGCCAACATTGTCAAGGCATTGTGCAAAATAGCCGTGCCAAGCCACCGGTCTTTTACCTTGTTTATACCTCTAAGGTCATGCATATTAGATGCGCACTGTGATTGGGTACTCTGATTGTGGCGGACTCGTGTTACGATTCGTAGAAGTTAAAGTCAGGTGATAAACGTTGTGGTCATGGTCAGTGGCACATTGCAACTTTGTCAAGGTATTGCACACAACAGCCACACCGAGCCACCAGTATTCTACCTTGTTTGTATCTGCAAGGTCATGCCAAGTATATCTACACTGTGAGTGGACATTTGGACCGTGCCTGACTCGTGTTTAGATTCATAGCCGGTTAAGGTACTTGGTAAACTTTGTGGTCATGGTCAGTAGCGCATGCCAACTTTGTCAAGGCATTGCACACAATAGCCACACCGAGCCACCAGTATTCTACCTTGTTTTCACCTACAAGATCATGCCTAGTACATCTGCACTGTGATTGGACACTCTGACCGTGGCTGACTTGTGTTATGATCTAAAGAAGTAAAAGTCACTTGGATACATTTGTGGTTATGGTCAGTGGCACATGCCAACTTTGTCAAGGCACTGCGCACAATAGCCACGCCGAGCCACCAGTATTCTACCTTTTTTGTACCTGCAAGGTCATGCCCATTATATCTGCACTGTGATTGGACACTCTGACCGTGGCTGAATCGTGTTATGATTCATAGCCGTTTAAGGTACTTGGTAAACTTTGTGGTCATGGTCAGTGGCACATGCCAACTTTGTAAAGGCATTGGGCACAATAGCCACACCGAGCCACCAGTTTTCTACCTTTTTTGAGCCTGCAAGGTTATGCCTAGTACATTTGTACTGTGATTGGACACTCTGACCGCGGCTGACTTGTGTTATGATCAATAGAAATAAAAGTCACTTGGATACGTTTGTGGTCATGGTAAATGGCACATGCCAACTTTGTCTTGGCATTGCGCACAATAGCCACACTGAGCCACCAGTATTTTACCTTTTTTGCACTTGCAAGATTATGCCTAGTACATCTGCAATGTGATTGGACACTCTGGCCGTGGCTTTTCGTGTTTTGATCAATAGAAGTAAAAGTCACTTGGATCCATCTGTGGTCATGGTCAGGGGCACATGCCAACTTCATCAAGGCATTGCACACAATAGACAAACCGAGCCACCAGCATCATACCTTGATTATACCTGCAAGGTCATGCCCAGTATATCTGCACTGTGATTGGACACTCTGACCGTGGCTGACTCGTGTTATGATTCATAATCGTTTAAGGTACTTGGTAAACTTTGTGGTCATGGTCAGTGGCAAATGCCAACTTTGTCAAGGCATTGCGCACAATAGCCGTGCCAAAACACCGGTTTTTTACCTTGTTTATACCTGCAAGGTTATGCATTTTAGATGTGTACTGTGATTGGGCACTCTGACCATGGCTGACTCGTGTTACGATTCGTAGACGTTAAAGTCACTTGGTAAAATTTAGGGTCATGGTCAGTGGCACATGCCAACTTTGTCAAGGCATTGCGCACAATAGCCACACCGAGCCACCAGTTTTATACCTTGTTTGTACCTGCAAGATCATGCCTAGTACATCTGCACTGGGATTGGACACTCTGATCGTGGCTACCTCGTGTTATGGTTCATAGCTGTTTAAGGTACTTGGTAAACATGGTGTTCATGGTCAGTGGCACATGCCAACTTTGTCAAGACATTGCGCACAATAGCCATGCCAAGCCACCGGTTTTTTACCTTGTTTTGTACCTGCAAGGTCATGCCTAGTACATCTGAACTGTGATTGGGCACTCTGAATGTGGCTGACTCGTGTTACGATTCGGAGAAGTTAAAGTCACTTGGTAAACTTTGTGGTCATGGCCAGTGCCACATGCCAACTTTGTCAAGGTATTGCGCACAATAGCCATGCCAAGCCACCGGTTTTTTACCATGTGTATACCCGCAAGGTCATGCATATTAGATATGCACTGTGATTGGGCACTCTGACCGTGGCTGACTTGTGTGACGATTCGTAGAAGTTAAAGTCACTTGGTAAACTTTGTGGTCATGGTCAGTGGAACATGCCAACCTTGTCAAGTCATTGCGCACAATAACCACACCGAGACACCAGTATTCTACCTTTTTTTTACCTGCAAGATCATGCCTCGTACATCTGCAATATGATTGGACACTCTGACCATGGCTGACTCGTGTTTTGATCAATAGAAGTAAAATTCACTTGGATACGTTTGTGGTCATGGTCAGTGGCACATGCCAACTTTGTCAAGGCATTGCGCACAATAGCCACACCGAGCCACCAGTATTCTACCTTTTTTGTACCTGCAAGATCATGCATAGTACATCTGTACTGTGATTGGACACTCTGACATTGGCTGACTAGTGTTACGAGTCATAGCCGTTTGAGGTACTCAGTAACATTTGTGTTCATGGTCAGTGGCACATGCCAACTTCGTCAAGGCGCACAATAGCCATGCCAAGCCACCGGTTTTTGTGGCTGACTTGTGCTACGATTCGTAGAAGTTAAAGCCACTTGGTAAACTTTGTGGTCATGGTCAGTGGCACATGCCAACGTTGTCAAGGCATTGCGCACAATAGCCATGCCAAGCCACCTGTTTTTTACCTTGTTTATACCTGCAAGGTCATGCATATTAGATGTGCACTGTGATTGGGCACTCTGACCGTGATTGACTCGTGTTACGACTCGTAGAAGTTAAAGTCACTTGGTAAACTTTGTGGTCATTGTCAGTGGCACATGCCAACATTTTCAAGGCAGTGCGCACAATAGCCATTCCGAGCCACCAGTTTTCTACCTTGTTTGAGCCTGCACAATCATGCCTAGTACATCTGCACTGTGATTGGACACTCTGACCGTGGCTGACTCGTGTTATGAGAAATAGATGACAAAGTCACTTGGATGCATTTGTGGTCATGGTCAGTGGCACATGCCAACTTTGTCAAGGCATTGCGCACAATAGCCACACCGAGCCACCAGTATTCTACCTTGTTTATACCTGCAAGGTCATGCCCAGTATATCTGCACTATGATTGGACACTCTGCCCGTGGCTGACTCGTGTTATGATTCATAGTTGTTTAAGGTACTTGGTAAACTTTGTGGTCATGGCAGTGGCACATGCCAACTTTGTCAAGGCATTGCGCACAATAGCCGTGCCAAGCTACCGGCTTTTTACCTTGTTTAAACCTGCAAGGTCATGCATATTAGATGTGCGCTGTGATTAGGCACCCTGACCGTGGCTGACTCGTATTACGATTTGTAGAAGTTAATGTCACTTGGTAAACATTGTGGTCATGGTATGTGGCACATGCCAACTCTGTCAAGGCATTGCTCACAATAGCCACACCGAGCCACCAGTATTCTACCTTTTTTGAACCTGCAAGATCATGCCTACTATATCTGCACTGTGATTGCACACTCTGACCGTGGCTGACTCGTGCTATGATCAATAGAAGTAAAAGTCACTTGCATACATTTGTGGTCATGGCCAGTGGCACATGCCACCTTTGTCAAGGCATTGCGCACAATAGCCAAACCAAGCCACCAGTATTCTACCTTGTTTGCATGTGCATGATCATGCCTAGTACATCTGCACTGTGATTGTACACTCTGATCGTTGCTGACTCCTGTTATGATCCAGAGAAGTAAAAGTCACTTGGATACATTTGTGGTCATGGTCAGTGGCACATGCCAACTTTGTCAAGGCATAGCGCAAAACAGCCACACCGAGCCACCAGTATTCTACCTTGTTTGAACCTACAAGACCATGCATAGTACATCTGCACTGTGATTGGACACTCTGACCGTGGCTGACTTGTGTTATGATTAATAGAAGTAAAAGTGACTTGGATACATTTGTCGTCATGGTCAGTGGCACATGCCAACTTTATCAGGGCATTACACACAATAGCCACACCGAGCCACCAGTTTTCTACCTTTCTAATACCTGTAAGGTCATGCCCAGTATATCTGCACTGTGATTCGACACTCTGACCGTGGCAGACTCGTGTTATGGTTCATAGCCAGTTAATGTTCTTGGTGAACTTTGTGGTCATGGTCAGTGGCACATGCCAACTTTGTCAAGGCATTGCGCACAATAGCCGTGCCAAGCCACCGGTTTTTTGCCTTATTTATAACTGCAAGGTCATGCCTAGTACATATGAACTGTGATTGGGCACTCTGACTGTGGCTGACTCGTGTTACGATTTGTAGAAGTTGAAGTCACTTGGTAAACTTTGTGGTCATGGTCAGTGGTACATGCCAACTTTGTCAAGGCATTGCGCACAAAATCTGTGCCAAGCCACTAGTTTTTTACATTTTTTATACCTGCAAGGTCATGCCTAGTACATCTGAACTGTGATTGGGCACTCTGACCGTGACTGACTCGTGTTATGTTCCGTAGAAGCTAAAGTCACTTGGTAAGCTTTGTGGTCATGGTCAGTGGCACATGCCAACTTTGTCAAGGTATTGCGCAAAATAGCCACACCGAGCCACCAGTATTCTACCTTGTTTGTACCTGCAATATCATGCCTAGTACATCTGAACTGTGATTGGGCACTCTGACCGTGACTGACTCGTGTTATGTTCCGTAGAAGCTAAAGTCACTTGGTAAGCTTTGTGGTCATGGTCAGTGGCACATGCCAACTTTGTCAAGGTATTGCGCAAAATAGCCACACCGAGCCACCAGTATTCTACCTTGTTTGTACCTGCAATATCATGCCTAGTACATTTGCACTGTGATTGGACATTTGACCATGGCTGACTCGTAATATGATCAATAGAAAATAAAAGTCACTTGGATGTATTCGTGGTCATGGTCTGTGGCACGTGCCAACTTTGTCAAGGCATTGCGGAAAAAGCCAACCGGGCCACTAGTATTCTACATTGTTCATACCTGCAAGGTCATGCCCTGTTTATCTGCACTCTGATTGGACACTCTGACCGTGGCTGACTCGTGTTATGATTCATAGCCGTACAATGTACTTGGTAAACTTTGTGGTCATGGTCAGTGGCACATGCCAACTTTGTCAAGGTAATGCGCACAATAGCCATGCCAAGCCACCGGGTTTTTACATTGTCTATACCTGCAAGGTCATGCCTAGTTCATCTGCACTGTGATTGGAAATTCTGACCATGGCTGACTCGTGTTATGATTGATAGAAGTAAAAGTCACTTGGATACATTTGTGTTCGTGGTCAGTGGCACATGCCAGCTTTGTCAGGGCATTACACACAATAGCCACACCGAGCCACCAGTTTTTTACCTTTTTTATTTCTGTAAGGTCATGCCCAGTATACATGCACTGTGATTGGACACTCTGACCATGGCTGACTCGTGTTATGATTCATAGCCCTTTAAGGTTCTTGGTAAACTTTGTGCTCATGGTCAGTGGCACATGCCAACTTTGTCAAGGCATTGCGCACAATAGCCGTGCCAAGCCACCGGTTTTTCACCTTTTTTATACCTGCACGGTCATGCCTAGTACATGTACACTGTGATTTGGCACTCTGACTGTGGCTGACCCGTGTTACGATTCGTAGAAGTTAAAGTCACTTGGTAAACTTTGTGGTCATGGTCAGTGGCACATGCCAACTTTTTCAAGGCATTGCGCACAATAGCTGTCCCAAGACACCGAATTTTTTCCCTATTTATACTTGCAATGTCATCCACATTAGATGTGCACTGTGATTGGGTACTCTGACCGTGGCTGACTCATGTTATGATTCGTAGAATGTAAAGTCACTTGGTAATCTCTGTGGTCATGGTCAGTGGCACATGCGAACTTTCTCAATGCATTGCGCACAATAGCCACACCGAGCAACCGGTATTTAACCTTGTATGCAATTGCAAGATCATGCCTAGTACATCTGCACTGTGATTGGACAATCTGACCATGGCTGACTTGTGTTATGATCAATAGAAGTAAAAGTCACTTGGGTACATTTGTGGTCATGGTCAGTGGCACATGCCAACTTTGTCAAGGCATTGCGCACAATAAACACACCAAGCCACCAGTATTATACCTTGTTTATACCTGCAAGGTCATGCCCAGTATATCTGCACTGTGATTGGACACTCTGACCGTGGCTGACTCGTGTTATGATTCATAGCCGTTTAAGGTACTTGGTAAACTCTGTGGTCATGGTCAGTGGCACATGCCAACTTTGTCTAGGCATTGCGCACAATAGCTGTGCCAAACCACCGGTTTGTTGCCTTGTTTATACCTGGAAGGTCATGCATATTAGATGTGCAATGTAATTGGGCACTCTGACCGTGGCTGACTCATGTTACGATTCGTAGAAGTTAAAGTCACTTGGTACACTTTGTATTCATGGTCAGTGGCACATGCCAACTTTGTCAAGGCATTGCGCACAATAGCCCCAGCGAGCCACCAGTATTCTACCTTGTTTGTACCTGCAAGATCATGCCTAGTACATCTGCACTGTGATTGGACACTCTGACCGTGGCTGACTCGTG
>SZWC01001335.1:178870-202682 GCA_023375785.1 Penium margaritaceum
TTTGTGGTCATGGTCAGTGGCACATGCCAACTTTGTCAAGGCATTGCGCACAATAGCCCCAGCGAGCCACCAGTATTCTACCTTGTTTGTACCTGCAAGATCATGCCTAGTACATCTGCACTGTGATTGGACACTCTGACCGTGGCTGACTCGTGCTATGATCAATAGAAGCAAAAGTCACTTGGATACATTTGTGGTCATGGTCGGAGGCACATGCCAACTTTGTCAAGGCAATCTGCACAATAGCCACACCAAGCCACCATTATTCTAGCTTGTTTATACCTGCAAAGTCATGTCGAGTGCATCTGCACTGTGATTGGACACTCTGACCGTGGCTAACTCGTGTTATGATTTATACCTGTTTAATGTATTTGGTAAACTTTGTGGTCATGGTTAGTGGCACATGCCAACTTTGTGAAGGCATTGCGCACAATAGCCGTACCACAACAAATATTCTGCCTTGTTTGCACCTGCAAGATCGTGCCTAGTACATCTGCACTGTGATTGGACACTCTGACCTTGGCTAACTCGTGTTATAATCAATAGAAGTAAAAGTCACTTGGATACAATTGTGGTCATGGTCAGAAGCACATACCAACTTTGTCAAGGTATGCACACAATAGCCACACGGAGCTACTGGTATTCTACCTTGTTTATACCTGTAAGTTCATGTCCAGTATATCTGCACTGTGATTGGACATTCTGACCGTGGCTGACTCGTGTCATGATTTATAGCCATTTAAGGTACTTGGTAAACTTTGTAGTCATGGTACGTGGCACATGCCAACTTTTTCAAGGCATTACGCACAATAATCGTACCAAGCCATCAGTTTTTTACCTTGTTTATACCAGAAAGGTCATGCCTAGTACATCTGAACTGTGATTGGGCATTTCAAAAGAATGCAGATGCGAGAGTAGCAGCAGCAGAAGCAGGTAGAAGCGTCCGGACATGCAAGCGTACTTCAGTAGAGTGACGTAGGCGAGAGCGGTCCGAGGTGTTCGTCGCAAAAGCTGATACACAATGAGACGCGAGGTAGCTGAGATAGACAGGTTGATGTGAGAGAGAGTGCTAGCGAGATGAGTGATGGTTGGCGGAGTATGAGAGCTGAGCGAAGGAGCGAGAGTGACGGAGGGAAGCGTTGAGGGGGGCTGGCAAAGACAAAGAATGCGAAGAGTGAGCAGAACGAAGACACGGCGGCGAAGCCGTGGAACCAAAGGGGAACAGGATGAGTAGAACTGTTCTGGTTAAACTAGGGATGGACTGAACATCCTTCGTATATACAGCAGAACAGGACAGAATAAGTATTAATGGCTTCTTTCCGCTAGCCGGATGCGTGGCGACGTGGTCGTTTATTAGAGGCGGCTCGACTCTGGTGGAACGGTCGTGACCGACCAGCCGTTGCCGAGGGAGGTTTGCTGCGGAACCTGAACCAGGATCGAGAGCTCGGATTATCCGAGGAGTGAAGAGCACCTTGTCGGAGTCACATTTCTGACAGGGCAGTCTGACTGTGGCTGACTCATGTTATGATTCGTATAAGTTAAGCTCACTTGGTAAACTTTGTGGTCATCGTCAGTGGCACGTGCCAACTTTGTCAAGGTATTGCGCACATTCGCACACTGAACCACCAGTATTCTACCTAGTTTGAACCTGCAAGATCATGCCTAGTACATCTGCACTGTGATTGGACACTCTGACCGTGGCTGACTTGTGTTATGATAAATAGAAGTAAAAGTCACCTGGATACATTTGTGGTCATGGTCAGTGGCACATGCCTACTTTGTCAAGGCATTGGCACACTAGCCACACCGAGCCACCAGTATTCTATCTTGTTTATACCTGCACGGTCATGCCCATTATGTCTGCACTGTGAATGGACACTCTGATCGTGGCTGACTCGTGTTATGATTCATAGCTGTTTAAGGTACTTGGTAAACTTTGTGGTCATGGTCAGCGGCACATGCCAACTTTGTCAAAGCATTGCGCACAATAGCCATGCCAAGACACCGGTTTTTACCCTGTTTATACCTGCAAGGTCATGCATATTAGATGTGTACTTTGATTGGGTACTCTGACCGTGGATGACTTGTGTTATGATTGGTAGACGTTAAAGTAACTTGGTAAACTTTGTGGTCATGGTCAGTGCACGTGCCAACCTAGTCAAGGCATTGCGCACAATAGCCACACCGAGCCACCAATACTCTACCTTGTTTGTAACTGCAAGATCATGCCTAGTACATTTGCACTGTGATTGGACACTCCCACCGTGGCTGACTCGTGTTATGATTCGTAACCGTTTAAGGTACTTGGTAAACTTTGTGGTCATGGTCAGTGGCACATGCCAGCTTTGTTAATGCATTGCGCACAATAGCCAGACTGAGCCACCAGTATTCTACCTTGTTTGTACCTGCAAGATGATGCCTAATACATCTGTATTGTGATTGGATACTCTGACCGTGGCTGACTCGTGTTATGATCAATAGAACTAAAAGTCACTTGGATACATTTGTGGTCATGGTCAGCGGCACATGCCCACTTTGTCAAGGCATTGCGCACAATAGCCACACCAAGCCACCAGTATTCCACCTTGTTTAGACCTGCAAGGTCATGCCTAATATATCTGCACTGTGATTGGACACCCTGACCGTGGCTGACTCGTGTTGTGATTCATAGCCATTCAATGTACTTGGTAAACTTTGTGGTCATGGTCAGTGGCACATACCAACTTTGTTAAGACATTGCGCACAATAGCCGTACCAAGCCACCGGTTTCTTACCTTGTTTATACCCCCAAGATCATGCATGTTAAATGTGAGCTGTGATTGGGCACTCTGACCGTGGCTGACTCGTGTTACAATTCGTAGAAGTTAAAGTCACTTGGTAAACTTTGTGGTCATGGTCAGTGGCACATGGCAACTTTGTCAAGGCATTGCGCACAATAGCCACACCGAGCCACCAGTATTCTACCTTGTTTGAACCTGCAAGATCATTCCTAGTACATCTGCATTGTGATTGGACACTCTGACCGTGAATGACTCGTGTTATGATCAATAGAATTAAAAGTCACTTGGATATGTTTGTGGTCATGGTCAGTGGCACATGCAAACTTTGTCAAGGCATTGCGCACAATAGCCACAACGAGCCACCAGTATTCTACCTTGTTTATACCTGCAAGGTCATGCCCAGTGTATTTGCACTGTGATTGGGCACTCTGACTGTGGCTGACTCGTGTTATGATCCATAGCCGTTTAAGGTATTTGGTAAACTTTGTGGTCATGGTCAGTGGCACATGCCACCTTTGTCAAGGCATTGCATACAATAGCCGTGCCAAGCCACCAGTTTTTTACCTTGTTTATACCTGTAAGGTCATGCATATTAGATGTGCAATGTCATTGGGCACTCTGACCATGGCTGACTCGTGTTACAATTTGTAGAAGTTAAAGTTGTCAGAAGAATGCAACGAGCGAGGACAGCAGGAGCAAGAGCAAGCAGAGGCAATGAAGCAAGCTGACGTAACGTAGTGAAGTGACGGAAACAGAGCGGTGAGAGAAGGTCCATGGATTTAGTCACCGAGTCGCAAGAGGACGCGAGGTACTGGAGCTCCGAGGTAGAGTGAGCGCAGATGAGTGAACTTGAGAGCGAAGCGAGGGAGGCGTCGGAAGCGAAAGGTTAAGGATGGCGAAGCGAATAGCCGTGAGGAGACAGTGGTGGGTGAAGGCAATGGACGCGAGAGGCGAGCAGAGCGAATACATGGCGGCGAAGCTGCGGAACCAAAGGGGAACAGGATGAATAGAACTGTTCTTGTTAACTCGGGGGAATGAGCATCCTCGGTATAAAAAGGACAGAATAGGACAAATGAGCAAAACTACGGCTTCTTTCCGCTAGCCGGGCGTGGGTGACAGGTGTCACTTTATTAGGGGATGACATGTCCAAAGGGTCTGAACGGTCGAGCAACCGGAGAGCCGTTGGGCAAGGTGGTTCAGTCATGGGAATTGAACCGTTATTGAGACCGAGATGTTTTCTTCTCTTGTCAAGGCTTCATTTCTGACACCTCCCTTGAAGATTGACAAGAGGTAAGAGAGCAAGAGGCAGATCAAGGGTAGTGGCATTCCCAGTATTCCACCCCATTGGAGGAAGTGGGAGATGGGGGAGTGCGAGGCCGTTCTTTGATGGTTCGAAGTTCTTCTTCTTCCTCCATTCTCCTGTGATCTCGGATGAAGGATTGCAGCTGGAATCGTCGTTCCTCCAGAAGTTCATTGTATGGAGGAGGGTCAAGTGCAGCCGGACGAGGATCAGGGGATTCCGCTCCTCTGCTTGAACAGTAATCCCTGAGGGCGTGGATGGTCCAGAAGGCAGCTTGATGACGATGTGCTGCAATGATAGGGTGGAATTCATCGTAAGTGCTCCTATAGAAAAGTCCTCGCAGTTGAGTTTGGGCAATGACATACTCCTTTCTTCCTCGTGCGGCTCTGCGGGCTTCTCTGCTTCCAACATCTCGTATCACGTCAAGGAGATTGTATCCATATATGTCCAGGGTGGCGATTTCATGACGCTGTTGGCGGCGCCATCGCTCAAAGTTATGCCTCCCATCAGGTGCAAAGCAGAGTGGAGACGTGTTGTCGGTTAGGGGGGCAACTTCATTGTAAAGCAGGATGGTGCGTCGTTGCTCTTCCATCGAGGAGGAGAAGTGTTGAAGAGGGGACGACCAGGACTTTGAGGACAATCAGATTTTGCAGGAGGGTTCATGGTGAAGCGATGGACCTGATGTTGTAGATGAATTATGGCGGAGGAAGAGGATGGTGGAATGGGGCAAATCCGACTTGTGGAAGTTTTGGCGTGGGCGCAGGTCGTCGCGGAACGGGCGATGCGACCGGGCGGATCCTTGTGCTGAGCGAAAGGAGCAAAAGCGCATGACGGCCCGATAATTGACGGGGTGGGCGCAGGGGCAAAACCACGTGTATTCCGAGGTAGAGGAGTGAATTAGGGGAGGACAGAAACCAACGTGATGCGAGAAATCTGTTTTCGGCGTGGGTGCAGGCTGCTGCGAAGCGCGCAGTTAGCTCATGCACATCCTTGTGCTAGTCACAGATGCTGATGATGAGGAGGCAAAGGCTGATAAAAGAGGAGTGGCCGTAGGGGCGAGACCTCGTACGTTGCTGAGATAGAGGTGGTAGAATGCAGCAAGGGGAAGGCAGGTGCCAACGCGCCGAGAGAAATCTGCCGTCGGCGTGGGTGCAGGCTACTGCGAAGCGGGCAGCTAGCTCGTGCAGATCCTTGTGCTGGTCCTATATGCGGATGATGAGGAGCAGACGATGCTGAAAAAGGAGTGGGAGCAGGGGCAGAACCACGTACGTTGCAGAAATTTGCGGCGTGGGCGCAGGTCGTTGCGAAGCGGGCGATGTGACCGGGCGGATCCTTGTGCCGAGCTGATGATGCGGAGACGGGATTAGAGGCAGCTGATGGCTGAGTGGGCGCAGGGGCAAAACCACGTGCACTGATGACGAAGGCTGAGGAAGACTGATGAGAAGGCGGCACGGATGATGCTGAGAGCGGCTCAAAGAAGACAGATGATGAGGAGGGCTGAGGACAGAGGGTGATGACGCGGAGAAGGGAAGGCTGGTGGAACTGATGCGCACGTGACGGAGGCAGAAGATGGAGGTTGCGGCAGGGAGAGGATGGCGGCAAGATGAGGCAACCAGGTGCTCTGCTTTCAAGAGAGTGACGGCTTGTTCCACAGTTGGCCCGAGACCGACGGGCAGGAAGACCAGCGGTGTCGGATATCATGTTGGCTATACGAGACTGATTGCAGCAAAGGGAGTCATACGGCAAGCAGAGATTCCAGTCTGCTGATGTCAGGAGAGTGACGGCTTGTTCCCCAATTGGCTCACAATGGGAGCAGGAAGACTGGTGGTATCCGATGTCCTGGCGGCGGGCATTGCACTACTGCTGCTGACGACGCGAGACGGCGGTGCGAGGATGTGGTGTGGTACAACGAGTGCGAGGAGACTGATGTCGCAGGGGCAGATGGTGCAGATGAGGACGATGAGAGGAGAGGAGGAGAGCGGAGGTGCTTGCAAGGTTGACGAGAAGAGAGGTAGCGGGTGACGAGCGACAGGGAAGCTTCCAAGAAGTTGACGGCAAGCGGCGGCTTGGGAGCTGCTTGCAGCTATTGTTAACGACACGTCACAAATTTGTTGGCCACGGGTGCAGAATGGGCGCAGGGCTTTCTGAGGATGACGAGGCGTTGGTTCAGCGTGAGGAGCACTTCAAGCGGTGCTGCTGATGTCAGCTGCTAACGAAGCGAAGGAGCGCGAAGTGGCGGTGACGGCGATGGGGAGGTGCAGATTTGAGAGGGGACGCAATGGAGGTAGTAGAGCGATGACTTGGTCACGAGGTACCAGGTGATGTCCCCTGAAGCTCTGATACCATGTCAGAAGAATGCAACGAGCGAGGACTGCAAGAGCTGAAGCAAGCAGAAGCAATGAAGCAAGCTGACGTAACATAGTGAAGTGACGGAATCAGAGCGGTGAGAGCCGGCCCAAGGAGTTAGTCGCAGAGTCGCAAGAGGAAGCGAGGCACTGGAGCCCCGAGGTAGACCGAGCGNAAGGAGCGCGAGGTGGCGGTGACGGCGATGGGGAGGTGCAGATTTGAGAGGGGACGCAATGGAGGCAGTAGAGCGATGACTTGGTCACGAGGTACCAGGTGATGTCCCCTGAAGCTCTGATACCATGTCAGAAGAATGCAACGAGCGAGGACTGCAAGAGCTGAAGCAAGCAGAAGCAATGAAGCAAGCTGACGTAACATAGTGAAGTGACGGAATCAGAGCGGTGAGAGCCGGCCCAAGGAGTTAGTCGCAGAGTCGCAAGAGGAAGCGAGGCATTGGAGCTCCGAGGTAGACCGAGCGCTGATGAGAGAACTTGAGATCGAAGCGAGGAAGGCGTCGGAAGTGAAAGGTTAATGGTGGTGAAGAGAAGAGCCGTGAGGAGACAGTGGTGGGCAAATGCAATGGACGCGAGAGGCGAGCAGAGTGAAGACACGGCGTCGAAGCTACGGAACCAAAGGGGGACAGGATGAATAGAACTGTGCTGGTTAACTCGAGGGAATGAACATCCTCGGTATAAAAAGGGCATATCAGGACAAATGAGCAAAGTAACGGCTTTTTTCTGCTAGCCGGACGCGGGTGACTGGTGTCACTTTATTAGGGGATGACTTATCTGAAGGGTCTGAATGGTCAAGCGACCAGAGAGCCGTTGGGAAAGGTGGTTCAGTCATGGGACTGGAACCGTTCTTGAGACCGAGATATATTCTTCTCTTGTCAAGGCTTCATTTCTGACAAAAGTCACTTGGTAAACTATGTGGTCATGGTCAGTGGCACATGCCAACTTTGTCAAGGCATTGCACACAATAGCCACACCAAGCCACCAGTATTCTACCTTGTTTACACCTGTAAAATCATGCCTAGTACATCTGCACTGTGACTGGACACTCTGGCCGTGGCTGACTTGTGTAATGATAGGTAGACGTAAAAGTCATTTGGATACACTTGTGGTCATGGTAAGTGCCACATGCCAACTTTGTCAAGGCATTGCGCACAATAGTCACACCGTTAGCAGTATTTTACCTTGCTTGTACCTGCAAGGTGATGCCCAGTATATGTGCACTGTGAGTGGACACTCCAACCGTGGCAGTATTAAGATGCATAGCCGTTAAAGGAACTTGGTAGACTTTGTGGTCATGGTCAGTGGCACATGTCAGCTTTGTAAAGGCATGGCATACAGAAGCTGTGCCAAGCCACCGGTTTTTGACCTTGTTTATACCTGCAAGGTCATGCCTATTATATCTGAACTGTGATTGGGCACTCTGACTGTGGCTGACTCGTGTTACGATTCGTATAAGTTAAAGTCACTTGGTAAACATTGTGGTCATGGTCGGTGGCACATGCCAACTTTTTCAAGGCATTACGTGCAATAGCCACACCGAGCCACCAATATTCTACCTTGTTTGCACCTGCAAGATCATGCCTAGTACATCTGCACTATGATTGGACACTCTCGTCGTCGCTGACTCGTGTTATGATCAGTAGAAGTAAAAGTCACTTGGATACATTTGTGGGCATGGTTAGTGGCACATGCCAAGTTTGTCAAGACATTGCGCACAATAGCCACACCGAGCCACCAGTATTCTACCTTGATTATACATGCAAGGTCATGCTCAGTATATTGGCACTGTGATTGGACACTCTGACCGTGGCTGACTCGTGTTATGATTCATAGTCGTTTATGCTACTTGTCAAACTTTGTGGTAATGGTCAGTGGCACATGCCGAATTTGTCAAGGCATTGCATACAATAGCCGTGCCAAGCCACCAGGTTTTTACCTTATTTATACGTGCAAGGTCATGCATATTAGATGTGCAATGTCATTGGGCACTCTGACCGTGGCTGACTCGTGTTACAATTCGCAGAAGTTAAAGTCACTTGGTAAACTATGTGGTCATGGTCAGTGGCACATGCCAACTTTGTCAAGGCATTGCGCACAATAGCCACACCGAGCCACCAGTATTCTACCTTGTTTGCACCTGCAACATCATGCTTAGTACTTCTGCACTGTGATTAGACACTCTGACCGTGGCTGACTTGTATTATGATCAGTAGAAGTAAATGTCACTTGGATACATTTGTGGTCATAGTGAGTGGCACATGCCAATGTTGTCAAGGCATTGCGCACAAAAGTCACACCGTTACCAGTATTCTACCTTGTTTGTACCTGCAACGTCATGCCCAGTAAACCTGTACTGTGATTGGACACTCTGACCGTGGCTGACTCATGTTAAGATTCATAGCCGTTTAAGGTACTTGGTAGACTTTGTGGTCATGGTCAGTGGCACATGCCAACTTTGTCAAGGTATTGCACACAGTAGCAATGCCAAGCCACCGGTTTTTTACCTTGTTTGTACCTGCAAGGTCATGCCTAGTACATCTCAACTGTGATTGGGCACTCTGACTGTGGCTGACTCTTGTTACGATTCGTATAAGTTAAAGTCACTTGATAAACATTGTGGTCATGGTAAGTGGCACATGCCAACTTTGTCAAGGCATTACGCACAATAGCCACACCGAGCCACCTGTATTCTACCTTGTTTGCACATGCAAGATCATGCATGGTACATATGCACTGTGATTGGACACTCTGACCGTGGCTGACTCATGTTAAGATTCATAGCCGTTTAAGGTACTTGGTAAACTTTGTGGTCATGGTCAGTGGCACATGCCAACTTTGTCAAGGCATGGCGCAAAATAGCCGTGCCAGGCCACTGGTTTTTTAATTTGTTTATACTTGTAAGGTGATGCATATTAGGTGTGCACTGTGATTGGGCACTCTGACCGTGGCTGACTCGTGTTACGATTCGTAGAAGTTAAAGTCACGTGGTAAAATTTGTGCTCATGGTCAGTGGCACATGCCAACTTTGTCAAGGCATTGCACACAATAGCCACACCGAGCCACCAGTATTCTACCTTGTTTGCACCTGCAAGATCATGCCTAGTACATATGCACTGTGATTGGAGACTCTGACCATGGCTGACTCGTGTTATGATCAATGGAAGTAAAAGTCACTTGGATACATTTGTGGCCATGGTCAGTGGCACATGCCAGCTTTGTGAAGACGTTGTGCACAATAGCCACACCGAGCCACAAGTATTCTACCTTGTTTGTACCTGCAAGATCATGCCCATTACATCTAAACTGTGATTGGACACTGTGACCGTGGCTGAATCGTATTATGATTCATAGCCGTTTAAGGTACTTGGTAAACTTTGTGGTCATGGTCTGTGGCACATGCCAACTTTGTCAAGGCATTGCGCACAATATCCACACCGAGCCACCAATATTCTACCTTGTCTGAACCTGCAAGATCATGCCTAGTTCATCTGCACTGTGATTGGACACTCTGACCATGGCTGACTCGTGTTATGATCAATAGAAGTAAAAGTCACTCGGATACATTTGTGGTCATGGTCAGTGGCACATGCCAACTTTGTCTTGGCATTGCGCACAATAGCCACACCGAGCCACTAGTATTATACCTTGTTTGCACCTGCACGATCATACCTAGTACATCTGCACAGTGATTGGACACTCTAACTGTGGCTTTTCGTGTTATGATCAATAGAAAAAAAAATCACTTGGATACATTTGTGGTCATGGTCAGTGGCACATGCCATTTTTGTCAAGGCATTGCACACAATAGCCAAACCGAGCCACAGGTATTCTAACTTTTTTATACCTGTAAGGTCATGCCCAGTACATCTGCACTGTGATTGGTCACTCTGACCGTGGCTGACTCGTGTTATGATTCATAGCTGTTTAATGTACTTGGTCAACTTGTGGTCATGGTCAGTGGCACATGCCAACTTTGTCAAGGCATTGCGCACAATAGCCGTGCCACGCCACCGGTTTATACCTTGTTTATACCTGCAAGGTCATGCATATAAGATGTGTACTGTGATTGCCCACTCTGACCATGGCTGACTCGTGTAACGATTCGTAGAAGTTAAAGTCACTTGGTAAACGTCGTGGTCATAGTCAGTGGCACATGCCACCTTTGTCAAGGCATGGCGCAAAATAGCCGTGCCAGGCCACTGGTTTTTTTATTTGTTTATACTTGTAATGTCATGCATATTAGGTGTGCACTGTGATTGGGCACTCTGACCGTGGCTGACTCGTGTTGCGATTCGTAGAAGTTAAAGTCACGTGGTAAACTTTGTGGTCATGGTCAGTGGCACATGCCAACTTTGTCAAGGCATTGCACACAATAGCCACACCGAGCCACCAGTATTCTACCTTGTTTGCACCTGCAAGATCATGCCTAGTACATCTGCACTGTGATTGGAGACTCTGACCATGGCTGACTCGTGTTATGATCAATAGAAGTAAAAGTCACTTGGATACATTTGTGGTCATGGTCAGTGGCACATGCCAACTTTGTCAAGGCATTGCGCACAATAGCCACACCGAGCCACAAGTATTCTACCTTGTTTGTACCTGCAAGATCATGCCCATTACATCTGAACTGTGATTGGACACTGTGACCGTGGCTGAATCGTGTTATGATTCATAGCCGTTTAAGGCACTTGGTAAACTTTGTGGTCATGGTCAGTGGCACATGCCAACTTTGTCAAGGCATTGCGCACAATATCCACACCGAGCCACCAATATTCTACCTTGTCTGAACCTGCAAGACCATGCCTAGTTCATCTGCACTGTGATTGGACACTCTGACCATGGCTGACTCGTGTTATGATCAATAGAAGTAAAAGTCACTCGGATACATTTGTGGTCATGGTCAGTGGCACATGCCAACTTTGTCTTGGCATTGCGCACAATAGCCACACCGAGCCACCAGTACTATACCTTGTTTGCTCCTGCAAGATCATACCTAGTACATCTGCACAGTGATTGGACACTCTAACCGTGGCTTTTCGTGTTATGATCAATAGAAGAAAAAATCACTTGGATACATTCGTGGTCATGGTCAGTGGCACATGCCAACTTTGTCAAGGCATTGCACACAATAGCCAAACCGAGCCACAGGTATTCTACCTTGTTTATACCTGTAAGGTCATGCCCAGTACATCTTCACTGTGATTGGTCACTCTGACCGTGGCTGACTCGTGTTATGATTCATAGCTGTTTAATGTACTTGGTCAACTTGTGGTCATGGTCAGTGGCACATGCCAACTTTGTCAAGGCATTGCGCACAATATCCGTGCCACGCCACCGGTTTTTACCTTGTTTATGCCTGCAAGGTCATGCATATAAGATGTGTACTGTGATTGGACACTCTGACCATGGCTGACTCGTGTTACGATTCGTAAAAGTTAAAGTCACTTGGTAAACGTTGTGGTCATGGTCAGTGGCACATGCCACCTTTGTGTAGGCATTGCGCACAATAGCCACACCAAGCCACCAGTATTCTATCTTGTTTGTACCTGTAAGATCATGCCTAGTTCATCTGCACTTTGATTGGACCCTCTGACTGTGGCTGACTCTTGTTATCATCAATAGAAGTAAAAGTCACTTGGATACATTTGTGGTCATGGTCAGTGGCACATGCCAACTTTGCAAATGCATTGCACACAATAGCCACACCGAGCCACCCGTATTCTACCTTGTTTATACCAGCAAGGCCATGCCCAGTATATCTGCACTGTGACTGGAAAATGTGACTGTGGCTGACTCGTGTTATGATTCATAGCCGTCTAAGGTACTTGGTAACCTTTTTGGTCATGGTCAGTGGCACATGCCAGCTTTGTCAAGGTATTGCGCACAATAGCCGTGCCAAGCTACCGGCCTTTTACCTTGTTTATACCTCTAAGGTCATGCCTAGTGTATCTGAACTGTGATTGGGCACTCTGACTGTGGCTGACTCGTGTTACGATTCGTATAAGTTAAAGTCACTTGGTAAACATTGTGGTCATGGTAAGTGGCACATGCCAAATTTGTCAAGGCATTACGCATAAAAGCCACACTGAGCCACCTGTATTCTACCTTGTTTGCACATGCAAGATCATGCATAGTACATCTGCACTGTGATTGGACACTCTGACCGTGGCTGACTCGTGTTATGATTCATAGCTGTTTAATGTACTTGGTAAACTTTGTGGTCATTGTCAGTGGCACATGCCAACTTTGTCAAGGCATTGCGCACAATAGCCGTGCCACGCCACCGGTTTATACCTTGTTTATACCTGCAAGGTCATGCATATAAGATGTGTACTGTGATTTCCCACTCTGACCATGGCTGACTCGTGTTACGATTCGTAGAAGTTAAAGTCACTTGGTAAACGTCGTGGTCATAGTCAGTGGCACATGCCACCTTTGTCAAGGCATGGCGCAAAATAGCCGTGCCAGGCCACTGGTTTTTTAACTTGTTGATACTTGTAAGGTCATGCATATTAGGTGTGCACTGTGATTGGGCACTCTGACCGTGGCTGACTCGTGTTACGATTCGTAGAAGTTAAAGTCACGTGGTAAACTATGTGGTCATGGTCAGTGGCACATGCCAACTTTGTCAAGGCATTGCACACAATAGCCACACCGAGCCACCAGTATTCTACCTTGTTTGCACCTGCAAGATCATGCCTAGTACATCTGCACTGTGATTGGAGACTCTGACCATGGCTGACTCGTGTTACGATCAATAGAAGTAAAAGTCACTTGGATTCATTTGTGGTCATGGTCAGTGGCACTTGCCAACTTTGTCAAGGCATTGCGCACAATAGCCACACCGAGCCACAAGTTTTCTACCTTGTTTTTACCTGCAAGATCATGCCCGTTACATCTGAACTGTGATTAGACACTGTGACCGTGGCTGAATCGTGTTATGATTCATAGCCGTTTAAGGTACTTGGTAAACTTTGTGGTCATGGTCAGTGGCACATGCCAACGTTGTCAAGGCATTGCGCACAATATCCACACCGAGCCACCAATATTCTACCTTGTCTGAACCTGCAAGATCATTCCTAGTTCATCTGCACTGTGATTGGACACTCTGACCATGGCTGACTCGTGTTATGATCAATAGAAGTAAAAGTCACTCGGATACATTTGTGGTCATGGTCAGTGGCACATGCCAACTTTGTCTTGGCATTGCGCACAATAGCCACACCGAGCCACCAGTATTATACCTTGTTTGCACCTGCAAGATCATACCTAGTACATCTCCACAGTGATTGGACACTCTAACTGTGGCTTTTCATGTTACGACCAATAGAAGTAAAAATCACTTTGATACATTTGTGGTCATGGTCAGTGGCACATGCCAACTTTGTCAAGGCATTGCACACAATAGCCAAACCGAACCACAGGTATTCTACCTTGTTTATACCTGTAAGGTCATGCCCAGTACATCTGCACTGTGATTGGTCACTCTGACCGTGGCTGACTTGTGTTATGATTCATAGCTGTTTAATGTACTTGGTCAACTTGTGGTCATGGTCAGTGGCACATGCCAACTTTGTCAAGGCATTGCGCACAATAGCCGTGCCAAGCCACCAGGTTTTACCTTGTTTATACCTGCAAGGTCATGCATATAAGATGTGTACTGTGATTGGACACTCTGACCATGGCTGACTCGTGTTACGATTCGTATAAGTTAAAGTCACTTGGTAAACGTTGTGGTCATGGTCAGTGGCACATGCCACCTTTGTCTAGGCATTGCGCACAATAGCCATACCGAGCCACCAGTATTCTATCTTGTTTGTACCTGTAAGATCATGCCTAGTACATCTGCACTTTGATTGGACCCTCTGACCGTGGCTGACTCTTGTTACCATCAATAGAAGTAAAAGTCACTTGGATACATTTGTGGTCATGGTCAGTGGCACATGCCAACTTTGTAAATGCATTGCACACAATAGCCACACCGAGCCACCCGTATTCTACCTTGTTTAGACCAGCAAGGCCATGACCAGTATATCTGCACTGTGACTGGACAATCTGACTGTGGCTGACTCGTGTTATGATTCATAGCCGTCTAAGGTACTTGGTAACCTTTGTGGTCATGGTCAATGGCACATGCCAACTTTGTCAAGGTATTGCGCACAATAGCCGTGCCAAGCCACCGGCTTTTTACCTTGTTTATACCTCTAAGGTCATGCCTAGTACATCTGAACTGTGACTGGGCACTCTGACTGTGGCTGACTCGGGTTACGATTCGTATAAGTTAAAGTCACTTGGTAAACTTTGTGGTCATGGTCAGTGGCACATGCCAACTTTGTCAAGGCATTGCGCACAATAGCCACACCGAGCCACCAGTATTCTACCTTTTTTGAGCCTGCAAGATCATGCCTAGTACATCTGCACTGTGATTTGACAATCTGACCGTGGCTGACTTATGTTATGATTCATAGCCGTTTAAGGTACTTGGTAAACTTTGTTGTCATGGTCAGTGGCACGTGCCAACTTTGTCAAGGCAGTTCGCACAACAGTCGAGCCAAGCCACCGGTTGATTACCTTGTTTATACCTGTAAGGTCATGCATATTAGATGTGCACTGTAACTGGGCACTCTGACTGTGGCTGACTCGTGTTACGATTTGTAGAAGTTAAAGGCACGTGGTAAACTTGGTGGTCATGGTCAGTGGCACATGCCAACTTTGTCAAGGCATTGGGCACAATAACCACACTGAGCCACCAGTATTCTACCTTGTTCACACCTGTAAGATCATACCTAGTTCATCTGCACTGTGATTGGACACTCTGGCCGTTGCTGACTTGTGTTATGATCAGTAGAAGTAAAAGTCACTTAGATACACTTGTGGTCATGGTCAGTGGCACATGCCAACTTTGTCAAGGCATTGCGCACAATAGTCACACCGTTACCAGTATTTTACCTTGTTTGTACTTGCAAGGTCATGCCCAGTATGTCTGCACTGTGATTGGACACTCTGACCATGGCAGTGTTAAGATGCATAGCCGTTTAAGGTACTTGGTAGACTTTGTGGTCATGGTCAGTGGCACATGTCAGCTTTGTAAAGGCATTGCGCACAGTAGCCGTGCCAAGCCACCGGTTTTTTACCTTGTTTATACCTGCAAGGTCATGCCTAGTACATTTGAACTGTGATTGGGCACTCTGACTGTGGCAGACTTGTGTTACGATTTGTATAAGTTAAAGTCACTTGGTAAACATTGTGGTCATGGTCAGTGGCACATGCCAACTTTGTCAAGGCATTACGCACAATAGCCACAGCGAGCCATCAGTATTCTCCCTGTGTTTGCACCTGCAAGATCATGCCTAGTACATCTGCACTGTGATTGGACTTTCTCACCGTGGCTGACTCGTGTTATGATCAGTAGAAGTAAAAGTCACTTGGATACATTTGTGGGCATGGTCACTGGCACATGCCAACTTTGTCAAGACATTGCGCACAATAGCCACACCGAGCCACCAGTATTCTACCTTGATTACACATACAAGGTCATGCCCAGTATATTGGTACTGTGATTGGACACTCTGACCGTGGCTGACTTGTGTTATGATTCATAGCCGTTTATGGTACTTGTTAAACTTTGTGGTCATGGTCAGTGGCACATGCCAACTTTGTCAAGGCATTGCATACAATACCCGTGCCAAGCCACCGGGTTTTTACCTTCTTTATACCTGCAAGGTCATGCATATTAGGTGTGCAATGTCATTCGGCACTCTGACCGTGGCTGACTCGTGTTACAATTCGTAGAAGTTAAAGTCACTTCGTAAACTATGTGGTCATGGTCAGTGGCACATGCCAACTTTGTCAAGGCATTGCACACAATAGCCACACCAAGCCACCAGTATTCTACCTTGTTTGCACCTGCAAGATCATGCTTAGTACATTATACTGTGATTAGACACTCTGACCGTGGCTGACTTGTGTTATGATCAGTAGAAGTAAATGTCACTTGGATACATTTGTTGTCATGGTCAGTGGCACATGCCAACTTTGTCAAGGCATTGCGCACAATAGCCACACCGAGCCACCAGTATTCTACCTTGTTTGTACCTGCAAGATCATGCCCATTATATCTGAACTGTGATTGGACACTCTGACCGTGGCTGACTTGTGTTATGATCAGTAGAAGTAAATGTCACTTGGATACATTTGTTGTCATGGTCAGTGGCACATGCCAACTTTGTCAAGGCATTGCGCACAATAGCCACACCGAGCCACCAGTATTCTACCTTGTTTGTACCTGCAAGATCATGCCCATTATATCTGAACTGTGATTGGACACTCTGACCGTGGCTGAATCGTGTTATGGTTCATAGCCGTTTAAGGTACTTGGTAAACTTTGTGGTCATGGTCAGTGGCACCTTCCAACTTTGTCAAGGCATTGCGCAGAATAGCCAAACCGAGCCACCAATATTCTACCTTGTCTGAACCTGCAAGATCATGCATAGTACATCTGCACTGTGATTGGACACTCTGACCATGGCTGACTCGTGTTATGATCAATATAAGTAAAAGTCATTCGGATACATTTGTGGTCATTGTCAGTGGCACATGCCAACTTTGTCAAGGCATTGCACACAATAGCCAAACCGAGCCACAGGTATTCTACCTTGTTTATACCAGTGAGGTCATGCCCAGTACATCTGCACTGTGACTGGACACTCTGACCGTGGCTGACTCGTGTTATGATTCATATCTGTCTAAGGCACTTGGTAAACATGTGGTCATGGTCAGTGGCACATGCCAACTTTGTCAAGGAATTGGGCACAATAGCCGTGCCAAGCCACCGGTTTTTACCTTGTTTATACCTGCAAGATCATGCATATAAGATGTGTACTGTGATTGCACACTCTGACCATGGCTGACTCATGTTACGATTTGTAGAAGTTAAAGTCAATTGGTAAACGTTGTGGCCATGGTCAGTGGCACATGCCACCTTTATCTAGGCATTGCGCACAACAGCCACACCGAGCCACCAGTATTCTATCTTGTATGTACCTGTAAGATCATGCCTAGTACATCTGCACTATGATTGGACCCTCTGACCGTGGCTGACTCGTGTTATGATCAATAGAAGTAAAATTCACTTGGATACATTTGTGGTCATGGTCAGTGGCACATGCCAACTTTGTCAATGCATTGCACACAATAGCCACACCGAGCCACCAGTATTCTATCTTGTATGTACCTGTAAGATCATGCCTAGTACATCTGCACTATGATTGGACCCTCTGACCGTGGCTGACTCGTGTTATGATCAATAGAAGTAAAATTCACTTGGATACATTTGTGGTCATGGTCAGTGGCACATGCCAACTTTGTCAATGCATTGCACACAATAGCCACACCGAGCCACCCGTATTCTACCTTGTTTATACCAGCAAGGCCATGCCCAGTATATCTGCACTGTGACTGGACAATCTGACCATGGCTGACTTGTGTTATGATTCATAGCCGTTTAAGGTACTTGGTAAACTTTGTGGTCATGGTCTGTGGCACATGCCAACTTTGTCAACGTATTGCGCACAATAGCCGTGCCAAGCCACCAGCTTTTTACCTTGTTTATACCTCTAAGCTCATGCCTAGTACATCTGAACTCTGATTGGGCACTCTGACTGTGGCTGACTTGTGTTACGATTCGTAGAAGTTAAAGTCACTTGGTAAACTTTGTGGTCATGGTCAGTGGCACATGCCAACTTTGTCAAGGCATTGCGTACAATAGCCACACCGAGCCACCAGTATTCTACGTTTTTTGAACCTGCAACATCATGCCTAGTACATATGCACTGTGATTGGACACTCTGACCGTGGCTGGCTCATGTTATGATCCATAGCCGTTTAAGGTAGTTGGTAAACTTTGTGGTCATGGTCAGTGGCACGTGCCAACTTTGTCAAGGCAGTTCGCACAACAGCCGTGCCAAGCCACCAGTTTTTTACCTTGTTTATACCTATAAGGTCATGCATATAAGATGTGCACTGTGATTGGGCACTCTTACTGTGGCTGACTCGTGTTACAATTCGTAGAAATTAAAGTCACGTGGTAAACTTTGTGGTCATGTTCAGTGGCACATGCCAACTTTGTCAAGGCATTGCACACAATAGCCACACCGAGCCACCAGTATTCTACCTTGTTTGCACCTGGAAGGTCACGCCTAGTACATCTGCACTGTGATTGGAGACTCTGACCGTGGCTGACTCGTGTTATGATCAATAGAAGTAAAATTCACTAGGATGCATTTGTGGTCATGGTCAGTGGCACATGCCAACTATGTCAAGGCATTGCGCACAATAGCCACACCGAGCCACCAGTATTCTAACTTGTTTGTACCTGCAAGGTCATGCCCATTATATCTGCATTGTGATTGGACACTCTGACTGTGGCTGAATCGTGTTATGATTCATAGCCGTTTAAGGTACTTGGAAACCTTTGTGGTCATGGTCAGTGGCACATGCCAACTTTGTCAAGGCATTGGGCACAATAGTCACACCGAGCCAGCAGTATTCTACCTTGTTTACACCTGTAAGATCATGCCTAGTACATCTGCACTGTGATAGGACACTCTGGCCCTGGCTGACTTGTGTTATGATCAGTAGAAGTAAAACTAACTTAGATACACTTGTGGCCATGGTCAGTGGCACATGCCAACTTTGTCAAGGCATTGCGCACAATAGCCACACCGGTACCAGTATTTTACCTTGTTTGTACCTGCAAGGTCATGCCTAGTATACCTGCACTATGATTGGACACTCTGACCATGGCAGTATTAATATGCATAGCCGTTTAAGGTACTTGGTAGACTTTGTGGTCATGGTCAGTGGCACATGTCAGCTTTGTAAAGGCATTGCGCACAGTAGCTGTGCCAAGCCACCGGTTTTTGACCTTATTTATACCTGCAAGGTCATGCCTAGTACATCTGAACTGTGATTTGGCACTCTGACTGTGGCTGACTCGTGTTACGATTCGTATAAGTTAAAGTCACTTGGTAAACATTGTGGTCATGGTCAGTGGCACATGCCACATTTGTCAAGGCATTACACACAATAGCCACACCGAGCCACCAGTATTATACCTTGTTTGCACCTGCAAGATCATGCCTAGTACATCTGCACTGTGATTGGACACTCACCGTGGCTGACTCGTGTTATGATCAGTAGAAGTAAAAGTCACTTGGATACATTTGTGGGCATGGTCATTGGCACATGCCAACTTTGTCAAGACATTGCGCACAATAGCCACACCGAGCCACCAGTATTCTACCTTGACTATACATGCAAGGTCATGCCCAGTATATTGGGACTGTGATTGGACACTCTGACTGTGGCTGACTTGTGTTATGATTCATAGCCGTTTATGGTACATGTTAAACTTTGTGGTCATGGTCAGTGGCACATGCCAACTTTGTCAAGGCATTGCATACAATAGCCGTGCCAAACCACCGGGTTTCCACCTTATTTATACCTGCAAGGTCATGCATATTAGATGTGCAATGTTATTGGGCACTCTGACCATGGCTGACTCGTGTTAAATTTTGTAGAAGTTAAAGTCACTTGGTAAACTATGTGGTCATGGTAAGTGGCACATGCCAACTTTGTCAAGGCATTGCGCACAATAGCCACACCGAGCCAGCAGAATTCTACCTTGTTTGCACCTGCAAGATCATGCTTAGTACATATGTACTGTGACTAGACACTCTGATCGTGGCTGACTTGTGTTATGAGCAGTAGAAGTAAATGTCACGTGGATACATTTTTGGTCATGGTCAGTGGCACATGCCAACTTTGTCAAGGCATTGCGCACAATAGTCACACCATTACCAGTATTCTACCTTGTTTGTACCTGCAAGGTCATGCCCAGTAAACCTGTACTGTGATTGGACGCACTTGTCAGGATTTTGAGAGGGGAAGAGTGCGTCACGGGAAGGCTTGTGGCGCTGCTTGACACAAGTTATGAGTTGAGCAGGTTGGCAGTAACAAGTTCTGGAGGTGAGCGGTGCGAGACAGGCAGTTGACTGAGGATGGAAGCGATGGCAGCTGCGAGAGTGATGAAGGAAAATGATTGATTGATAGAATAGCGGAAGCAATTGTACATTGATATAAGCTACCTTAAAGTAGTGTTGCTTGGCTTCGCTAGGACCCGTGCGAGGTGGAAGTGCTAGTTCGTGTTCTTTGAGGGACGTGTTGCGATGGTTTTGCCGGAGCGCAATTCGTCGGGTTCCTCCGAGACTCTTGGTTGTGCGTATCCATTGAGATTCATGCGGCTCTTTTGTTGTTGGTGTTCGGATGTGCTCCGGTCTTCGCGCTGGTTTCTCTTCTTTTATTTCTGACACCTCTCGTGAAGGGAAACCAGCATGGAAGCTTCAGGTGTCTCTGGTCCTGAGACCTAGAAGATATACCAGGGTCTCATGTTGCGCCTGGTCTAGGACTTTTGTGAAGATGTGAGCCCTGTTGGCCTTTGAGGCTACATGCTGAACCAAGAGTTATTTTGCCTACACCTTCTCCCTGATGAAGAAGTAGCACAGCTCAATGTGCTTGGTTTGTCCATGGTAGTCTGGATTCTATGCGAGGGCGATGGTGCTTCGATTGTCACACCATATGACTGGGAGTGGTTGCGGATATCCAAGGTCTTGTAGCAGGTGTT
The DNA here is from genome assembly GCA_023375785.1 of Penium margaritaceum. Taxonomy (NCBI): domain Eukaryota; kingdom Viridiplantae; phylum Streptophyta; class Zygnematophyceae; order Desmidiales; family Peniaceae; genus Penium; species Penium margaritaceum. The sequence continues at coordinate 199,994 of SZWC01001335.1, forward strand.
TCAACCAAATGGCTTCTTGGGCAGCCATGGTACCTGCATACAGTTTTGCGTCGCAGGATGAAAGCAAAACAGTAAAGGACCTGGTGGATCGCCAGCTGAACAGTCCAGAGCCAAGGTGAAAGCCGTATCCTTGTGACAGTTTTCGGTTGGCTTGATCATCTGCCCAGGAGGAGTTTCTGTATCCTTCCAATGTTATCGGCTGAGTTCCTCCCAGCTCAAGATAGAAGGAGGCAGTCTCACCTAGGTACCTCAGGACTCGCTTTGCTGCCTTCCAGTGCTGGTCACTGTGGTTTCCGTCTCCAACGTATCGTGACAGAACACTGAGAGGGAAGGCAAGGTCGGGGCGAGTGCATACCATAGCATACATCAGTGATCCCACCAGTTCAGGATAGGGTTCTGAAGAAGGCGATGAGACTGTGTATGCTGGCGAGATAAGCTTGTGGTCCACTGTCATGGGGGTTGGAGCTCCGTTGCTGTTCTCAAGCCCAAAATGCTTCAGGAGTGAGGCAATGTAGGGTTCTTTGGACAGAGTGATGAGTCGCTTCTCCCGATCCCTCTTGATATCAATTCCAAGATACTGGGTCAGTTCCCCAAGATCTTTCATGGTAAAACGCCTCAGGGGTGCTTGCTTCAGATCCTGGATAGTACTGGGATTGTTGGAGATGAGAGCGTGATCGTCCACATGGACCGGAATGTAGGCCTGTTCATCTGGTTGGGAGCGGAGGAACAGGCTGGGATCGACAGTGGAAACTGTGAATCTCAGGTCAAAGAGAGTTACTCAGAGTTTGGTATGCCATTCTCGAGGAGACTGTTTAAGCCCATAGACTGGGCGATGCAGCTTCCAAACAGTGTTGGGCTGGTCTGGTGTGTAGCCTTCCGGACACGCCAGGTAGATGGTTTTTTTCAGATCTCCTTGAAGAAAGGCTGTGGACACGTCCATGGCATGTAGTTCCATGTCTTTAGTGGGTGCAATCTGTAGGAGGGCTCGTAGGGTGGTCAGTTTGGCAGTGGGTGAGAAGGTACCAAAGAAGTCCACGCCACATCGCTGTGAGAACCCTTTTGCCACATGGCGAGCTTTGAATTCTGGTGGTTTCCCCAAATGAGTCTTGACACGGAAGACCCATTTTCCTGCGATCACATTGGTGTAGGCTGGTCAAGGTACATCAGTGTAGGTGGAGGTGGCCTTGAAAGAGGCCAGTTCGTTGGCAATGGCGACTCGCCATTGGTCTGCTTGGGGCCCATTTATAGCTTCCGTATATGTGCTAGGGGTGGCAATATGAGCTGTGGTAATGGTGGTGCTGAGTAGAGGAAGGCGAGGATAACGTCGTCGTCGAGGATTCATTGGAGGATTTGGTCATCGACGAGGGTTGAGGTTGTCTCCAGCTGCAATACAGGAGGGCAGGAAGGAGGTTCGAAGAAGCTCCACCTGACGATCTTCCTGGATGTCAAGGTCTCCATCTGTGTCGGTCAGGGTGATGAGCAAGGCTGCAGTTCTGTTTCTGGTAGACCGTCCGAGCACCGGTTTTGCTGCAGGTGTCATTCTTGGGACTGATGTCCCAGATGCTGTGGCCGCTGTATTTTCTTCTGTGTCTGCTGTTGTTGTTGTTGGTGCTGGTGCTGCTGCGGCTGGAGGAGGGGCTACTGCTGCTGAGGGAAGTGGTCGTCCGAATGTTGGCAGACGATCTGATACGGTTTCAAAGTCGTCATAAGGAGTGAGAGGAGTGAGTGGTGGTAGTGTTGTTGGTCGTGGTTCTGTGGGTGTATGTGTAGGAGAGAGGGTTGGTGGAGTGGACGCTGTTGGAGGAGTTGCTGGTGTGGCAGGAGCGACTGCTGGAGGTAAGGTAGCCGGAGTTGTGGGTACTGCAGCTCGTTCTAGAAAGGGGGTCCAGGTGAGAGGAGTAGTGGAGATTGGCGCCAGTTGCCGGAAGAATGGGAGTAATTTCATCGAAATGGACATCTGTGCTGCAGGTTTCCCGTTAGAGGTCGAGCTCGTAGAATAAGTAGCCAGGGGAGTTGAGGGCAAATCCCACGAACATGCAGCGCGAGGCTTGTGGCCCAACTTTGGAGAGATGCGCTTGAGCTCTGTCAGTTTTGTTGAGTAGGACGTAGGCTGTTGAACCCCAGACTCGAAGCTTGGAGACATCTGGCTTGTATCACAGTCAAAGTTCTGATGGGGTGACGTCTGGAAGATGCTTGGCTCGATAATAGTTGTGTACCCGGGTGGCGTAGCAGAGTGCATAGGTCCAGAAGATTTCTGGTGCTCCAGTATGCACAAGTAGGGTGCGCGTGAGAGCGACCAGGACACCATTCCGTCTTTCTGCCACTTCGTTCTACTCAGGAGCTTCTGGGACACTCGTCTCATGCCCAATGCCGTGTTCTACCAGGAATGAACAGAGCTCATGAGATAGGAATTCGCCACCTCTGTCTGTCCAGATTTTGCCAATGGACCGGTTGAGGCGGCTCATCTGATACTTTGACCACTTGATGAAAGCAGGCTTGGGATCGGCTTTAGACTTGAGAGGAATTGTGGCGCCGAAGCAAGAGTGGTCGTCCACAATTAAGGGTGCACACAGGTTCTTGGAACCGCGATTCCAAAACCGCGGTTCCGGTTCCAGAACCGGAACCGTGGTTCCGGTTCCAATTTTCTGGAATCGTTGTAGAACCGAGGTTCTCGCATCTGCTTTGTGGG
>SZWC01001336.1:0-23525 GCA_023375785.1 Penium margaritaceum
GTGCACGTACATGGCGCATCCACCAGCGGCCGCTGACGCCACCAGCGCCAGCGCGGCGGCGTGCCGCAGCCACCGCCGATTGCCGCCGCGTGTGCCGCCCGCCGCAGAGGCAGCCGCTGCAGCGCCTTGCGCTGCTCCTGCTGCTGCTGCTGCTGCCGCTGATGCTACTGATGCCGTTGCTGCGACCGCAGTTGCTGCGGCGGACGGCAGTGGCGCCATATGGCGCCGCGGCAGTGCTCGCTGCCCCGTGGTCTGTGCTGACTCAAAGACGGGGCGAAGCCGGCCACCCACGCAAGCTTGTGGAGCGCCGGCAGAGTGGAGGTCGATGCAATTCTAGCATGGTATTGAAAAGGGCAGAATAACCCTTCTACCCAATCAGCGAGGGGTTGGTGAGGCCCTACCCAGCGAACAAATTCTATCAACGCCCTGCCCAGCGACTTTAAAAAGAGGACTGCCCTGCCCACTAGCTTCACCATGCTCGATCAGGGGCATGCGCAGCTGATCGAGCGAAGCGAGGTGGGGCACTTCCCACCCCCTCGCAATTCTCGATCCCACGCAAGAATCGTGATCGAGCGACGACCTTTCTGTTTTTTTTTCGACACGTAAATGTTATGCCGAACGGAGCATAGATGATGAGCACGTAGAAGTTACAAGGCAGAACACGATCTATAATATGGGACACTTGAGCAATTCATGATTAGCGGTAAGTGTACTTCGATGACAAGTGTCGAAATGATTCAAACATATACATACATGTGTCGGTTTACGAATGAGGCATAGTCCAGGAGGTTGGGTCGGTTGTCGAGCGACGTGTGCGGAGCCGCGTCGTGAGTGGTTGGATTCGAGACGGTCCCCCGAGAAGTCGAGGGTCTTCGAGAATCGACGGTGAAGATGCCAGATGCATCTTCATAAATCCATATTCGTCTCGGTGCGTCGAGAAGTCGACCGAAAGGTCCTGATACTTCAGCCATAGATTCGCGATAATGGTCGAAGTTTTCGGAAGGTTCAGGAGGATTTACTGAGGGCGGAGGCGGTTGGCCGGTTTGCCCTCGACCGTCAGCGTGAATATCGCGGTCTCGTAACGTGATGGGTTGTTTTTGTAATAACAGAAATACCAACTCGGAAAGATTAGGGACTCGTGTACGTCCGGTACGTAACACTTCCTCCGCTTTTAACCGCGACGTCCCGGCGCGCGTTCAGATGTGGCCCGGTGACGGCGGCAATAGCCGTTGATGAGGTGATCAACGTCTCGGAGGTTGTCGTAGGGTTCCCAGCTGTTGGTTTTTTGTGCTCATTGTGCTCTGTTGTGTCCTCCCGGCTTGTGTACATCGGCGTGCAGATGACTGACGGCGAGACTCGACGCCGATGGAGTGTCGTCCGGTGGAGCCGACGCACGCTGAGGTCGTCTCCCGGTTCGCTGGAGCCTCCTCTCTCCGGCGACGTGTTCAGCTCCATCGGCACCGCCGGCAGTCACTGCCGCCGCAGTCGCTGTCTGCATGCGCCCAGCGTGTACTGTCATGCCTGCGTCGTCATGCACTGCCTAGGGTCCCAGTTGCATGTTGCATGGCCCTGTTTGGCAGCATAAACCATCGTGGGCACTATCTGGGTTTAGGCTGTCATAATTCCTCACTACTATTTTTCTAGCAGATTCCGACCGCAGGGCTGCGTTCGCAGCGTCGGTATTATGATATGGTCCAGTTTTCAAGCAAAATGGACGACGCCCGGGTTTTGGGCTGCCTGGCAGGCCTCACCGAGAAAACGTGCCAGCCTGAACTGAGCTATTTTCTGATTGGCTGTTGAACTGAGTAACAAGCTCTACAGAGCTGGGGGGGGCCTAGAACTTGGAGGGGTCTCCCATTGTTGTTCATTCTTCATTCCTAATCAGTCATTATCAGTTTTCAGCTACTTTCTGGCGCTAACTCTGGCGCGCGCGTTTCTGAGTAACAAAACCCAGAGCTTCCAGACTTAGACTCTAGAGCAGCAGACTGAGGGGGCAACTGACTTGAGCAACGAGCGTGGAAGCCCGCACGCTGCATCAACAACGCTGCTGCCCCAACCTGTTGCATAGTTTCCTTCTTGGTATCAGAGCGAGAGCGTAGCAGCAGCAGCAGAAGACTGGCGAACAGGTGCCAGACAACGCCGGCGGACCTCCCATATGTGCCAGTGCAGGGGAAATGCTGCCGGATTTTTTCCGACAACATTGACCCTCCTGGTGGCGGCGTCAGAATTTTTCCCACGGCCACTGGGCCAGGGGAAATGCTGCCGAAGTTTTTCGACAGCACTGACCCCCACGCGTGACGTGAGGAGGTGAGCGGCAGGCGGCGTCTGACGTCTGTGGGCGACGACACACGCGGCAACGTCACCCAGGTGCGGTGACTGGCACCACCAGCAGCAGCAGGCAGAAGCAGCAGCTCGTAGCAGCCCGTAGCAGCAACAGCTCGCGGCAGCAACAGTAGCAGCTCGCAGTAGCAGCAGTAGCAGCAGCAGCCCGCACCAGCAGCAGCAGTAGCGTGCAGCAGCAGTAGCGGCGTACAGCAGCAGCAGCAGCCCGCAGCAGCAGCCGGCTACAACAGCTCAGAGCAGCAGCAGGCAGCAGCCGCAGCACGTAGCAGCTGCAGCAACGTGCAGCAGCAGCAGCGGGCTGCAGCAGCTGCTACAGCGAGCTGCAGCAGCGAGCTGCAGTAGCTGCTGCAGCGAGCTGCAGCAGCCGACAGCTGCAGCAGCAGCAGTAGCAACGAGCAGCAGCTGCCAGCCGCGGCTGTTGCTGCCTGCTGCTCGCAGCGAGCGAGCAGCGAGCAGCAGCCCGCTGCTGCCAGTGAGCAGCAGCTCGCTGCTGCTGGGCGAGCAGCAGCCCCCTGCTCGTAGCAGACAGCGGGCTGCTGCCCGCTGTGACAAGGAAAAAAAAATAAAAAAGAACAACGAAAAAAATCCCCCACCCCCGCAGCTCGCTGTAGTAGCCTGCAGCTGCAGCGAGCTGCTGCTACTGCACGCAGCAGCTGCAGCAGCACTCAGCTGTAGCAGCTCGCTGCTGCAGTAGTAGCAGCCACAGGAACTGCTGCAGCTCGCAGCACGAGCAGCAGCAGCTGCAGCACCCGTAGCAGCAGCAGTACCAGCAACAACAGTAGCAGCAGTAGCTGCAGCAGCATCAGCACCAACAGCAGCAGCGACGGCCCCAACATTCGCCGTTGCTGACGTCAACACCCCTCTGCTGATGTCACTACTGATGTCACTGCTGACGTCACTACTGACATCATCAACACAACAAAAAAAAGAAACAAAAAAAGGAGGGTGAAAGGGGAAAGTGGGTAAACTTCCCACTCCCCCAACCTCTTGTTGAAGCAGCAACACAAAGAAGAAGAAGAAAAAAAAACAGACACCAAGCCATGGCTGGCAGTCCAGGCGAGGGGGGGTCCTCCTCAGATGGGGGGACCTCCACCCCTCCTTTCTTGCAGCGATTGCTGCAGCAGCAACAGCAGCAGCAGCACCCGCCGCCGCTGCAGCAGCAGCAGCCGCCGCTGCCGCAGGACCAGCAGCTGCCGACGCCGCCGCCGCCATTGCTGCAGCAGCCGCCGCCATTGCAGCAGCAGTAGCCACCGCCTCTACAGCAGCAGCCGCCGCCGCTACAGCAGCAGCCGCCGCCCATACAACAACAGCCACCGCCGCTGCAGCAGCAGCAGCCGCCGCCTCTACAGCAGCAGCCGCCATCGCTGCTGCAGCAGCAGCCACCGCCCATACAGCAGCAGCCGCCCCCTCTATAGCAGCAGCCGCCACCGCTGCAGTAGCAGCAGCCGCCACCCATACAACAGAAGCCACCGCCTCTGCAACAGCAGCAGCCGCCGCCCTTACTACAACAGCAACAGCAGCAGCAGTAGCGCACTAGTAACGTTGGCGGCACCCCTAACCCACTTGTTGCTCTTCAGCAACAACTCGCCGCCTTGACACAGCAGCTTGCGGCGCTACAGCGAGTCGCCTCCCAAACCGCCACCAGCGCGCTGCCGTCGTTCGTCCCTCCAGGGCACGCTAGCCCCGCGGTGTCCGCCGCCACATACTACTTAGCACAACAGCAGACTCAGCGCCAACGGCAGACAGTGACCTCCGTCCTTGGCCCCACTCTGGGTGCCGGCCGTAGGCTGAAGGACTTTGAGACGCCGCCACCGCCGCTTCAGGCCGGCGAGCAGTTCCGGAGCTGGGAGCTCAGCTTCCGGATCTGGGCGTAGGGGGAGGGTCTGTGGGCCTACTACACCCTCCCCTACGACTCCACCCAGGCCGACCAGCTATATGACGCTGGTCGCGCCGTCCGCACCCTTGTACCCGTCGCCCCTCCAGCTTCCCACCTTGCCCTGGAGCCCTTCCTCGACGCCTTCACCGCTGGCGCCATCCCAGACCCGGCAGCCGCTTGGCACGTCCTCACCAGACCCCATCGCCTGTCGAGCGACGCTGAGATCAGCCGCCTGCTCCGGGAGTTCAACTCCCTTTACATGGGGGAGGCCGAGACGGTCACTGCCTACTGGCAGCGAGCGGAGGACATCCTCCGTCGACTCGGCAAGTCGGCTCCACCCCCACTGTCCGCGCTCCTCACCATCAAGCACGGCGCCACCAGCCCATACGCTGACGTCTTCGTCCACTATCCTCAGGACGTCCTCACCGCCATGGAGGCCCAGGGCACTCTCATGCCTTGGGCATACGAGCTCTTCCTCCGCATTGAGGAAGCTCGCCAGGAGTCCCAGCTCCATCGCGCGGAGGCCCTTGCATCCCCTGCCGTCGCCACCCCTGCCGTTGCCTCCGTGGTCGTTGCCTCCCCCGTCACAGCTACCTCATCGCCCTCAGGGAAGAAGAAGAAAAGCCGGAACAAGAAGGGCAAGGGTCCATCGCAACAGCAGCAGCAGCAGTCATCGACCGGTACCAGCGGTAGTAGCTCATTCTGCCACAACTATGGCCAGCATGGGCACGGATGGTACACGTGCCCTCTTCCGACGGACGAGGCCCGCGTCATCGCCACCATGCAACGCCAGCGAGAGCGCCACCTCGCCTCTGCCGCCATCGCTACTGCTGGTCCTACCACTTCGACCTCGTCCAGCACTGCTCCCACTCCGACGACTCCGCCTGTCCTGCAGCCACCCGCGCCGCAGTAGTACTACCCGCAACAGACGGCCCAGCAGTTCTACTCTCAGCCGTCGGCACCTCCGTTGCCCTCGTCGGCCCCGTCACCCTACTACCCGGGCTCCGGCGCCTTCACTTCGCATTCTGTCTACACTCCTGGGCCGTCATCTCGAGAGCGTCAGCTGGAGCAGTTCATCGCGCTCCAGCTTGGCCTCCCTCGCCCTCCTCCCCAGGGAAGTGCGAGTTGCATCACCTCCTGCCCTCCCGCCCATCCCTGCATGACTGAGACTGAGCTGCGGTCGTATCCAGTCTCCTTGTCTGTCTCGTCGTCTCCCGTGATCTCATCCAACCCACTCCTTAACGACATTGCATGGTTTGACGACTGGCAGTCTCGTTTTGCGCCTCCGTCCACAGTGTCCACGTCCCTCGCATGTTGCCATGTGACTGTGACTGATCTGGCGACCCCTGTCCAGGACCCTGCTGAGACCTGGATCATCGACTCTTGGGCCACGCATCACATGACGGCATCTCACGGGGCCTTCAGTATGCTCGGTCCCGTCGGCGATGTCTCCGGTGTTCGGATGGGCTCCGGACAGGTGTTGCCGGTCCGTGGGGTAGGCGTTGTTCGTTTCCGTGGTCCGGCCGGTGACGTCTTTTTGACCGATGTTCTCTTCGTCCCTGGTCTCGAGCTCAGCCTCCTGTCCGTGACTGCTCTTGACCGCGTGAGCATGGACGTTGTGCACTCACGTGGTGTCGGCAATGTGTCGTTGCGTCCGTCGGGTCTTGTCGTACTGCACGCCACCGCCTGTGGCAACTTGTGGCACGTTCCCCGCCTCGCTTCTTCCCCTCCCGTCTCCTCCCCGTCGGGTGCGACCGGTCATGTGTTTTTCACCAGCACGCTTTCTCCTCAGCATACCCGCCTCTTGCACCGCCGCCTTTGTCACGTCCACTCTGCCGCAGTAGAGAGCATGCTCCGCACCCAACCGGCCAAGGGCCTTGATCCGGAGACCTTCAATCTCCCATGCCCCACTGAGTGCATTGACTGCGCTCAGGGCAAGATGCACCGGTCCACGTACCCCCTCTCTTCCTCACGGGCGTCTGCCCCCCTTGACCTTGTCCACTCGGACGTCATGGGCCCTCTCCCCACTGAGTCCGTCGGCGAGCATGGCCGTTATGTCCTCACTCTGACGGACGACTACTCCCGCTACCGTTGGGTCTTGTGCCTTCGGCAGAAGAGCGATGTCGCCCAGACCATTCAGGACTGGCTTGTCCTTGCGGAGCGTGAGTGTGGCCGCCCCCTGCGTCGCTTTTGCTCCGATCGCGGTGGCGAGTACCTGGGTGAGGCCACGACCTTTCTCGCCTCCCGCGGTATTCGCCATGAGACGTTTGCGCCCTACACACCCACCCAGAACGGCGTCTCCGAGCGGTGGAACCGCACTATGGCCGACGCCGTCCGCACCATGCGGGTCGAGTCAGGTCTCTCCGATGGCTTCTACTTTGAGGCCATGGCCTACATGACCTGGGTCTTGAACAGGGTTCCTCACGGTCCCCTTCCCCGCTAGTCCACGCCCTATCAGCACTGGTGCGGTCGGCGCGCTGACCTCCGCCCGGCTCGCGTCTGGGGCTGCGTAGCCGTTGTGTTGCTGCCCGCCCCACAGTAGGGTAGCAAGCTTGCCCCCCGCGGACGCCCCTGCACCTTTCTCGGTGTATCTCGTCAGTCCAAGGCCTGACGCTTCTGGGACCCATCCCGACACTACATCGTCGAGTCCCGCGATGCCCTATTTTTTGAGGACCTGTTTCCCCGTGACCTCATCCGCTCAGGCTCGTCCGTGTCCCTCCCGTCGCGTGGGGGAGTGGTGAGTCCGTCCTCCGTCTTGTTGCTTCCGGGTGACACATCACCCCGTCCCTCTGAGCCGGTAGCCCCGGTCGCGGCCGCTGGCCCCTCCGAGCCAGCTGACCCAGTCGCGTTCGCTGGTCCCTTCGGGCCGGCAGCCCCAGTCGCGTCTGCTGGCCCATCCGGGCCGGCAGCCCCAGTCGCGTCCGCTGGTCCCTCCGGGCCGGCAGCCCCGGTAGCGTCCGCTGGCCCATCCGGGCCGGCAGCCCCAGTCGCATCCGCTAGTCCCTCCGGGCCGACAACCCCAGTCGCGTCTGCCGGCTCTTCCGGGCCGGCAACCCCAGTCGCATCTATTGGCCCCTCCGGGCCGGCAGCCCCATTCGCGTCCGCTGGTCCCTCCGGGCCGGCAGCCCCAGTCGCGTCCGCTGGTCCCTCCGGGCCGATAGTCCCAGCCGCCTCCGATGGCCCCCCCGGGCCGACGTCTCCAGTCACGTCCGCTGGCCCCTCTGGGCCAGTAGCCCCAGGCGCGTCCACTCGCCCCTCTGGGCCGGCAGCCCCAGCTGCGCCCGTTGGCTCCCCTGGCCCAGCAGCGCCTGTTGCGTCTACTGGCTCCTCCGGACCAGCAGCACCGTCCGCCCCCGTCGGCCCGTCGGACTCAGCACCATCCTCTGCCCGACCGCGTTACACACGTGGCCCAGGCGGCAGCCTCCGACCTCGGCCAACTGTGAGCGCGCAAACTGTCGCTCCCCGTTCCGTTGCGCCTCGACCCCCTATGGCTCAACGTGTTTCCTCCACTCCCACGGTCGTGAGTGGAGACCCTGGCACAAAGGCTCTCGGCCTGACCACTTCTGCCATTATCGCAGACCTTCACCCGGGCTCTGCATTGGGGTACGGCATGCTTCTACACGAGCATCGGCATGCTATCGTGGCCGTACTCGCACGCATCCCACCTTGGACTCGTGATACACTTGCCCTCTCAGTCCGGTCCACAGCGCGCCCAGAGGACCCTTCCACCCTATGCGAGGCTCAAGCCTCCCCTGAGGCCGCACATTGGGATGCTGCCTGTGCCGGGGAGCTCGCCGCTATCTGACAGCACCACGTGTATGACCTCGTCGACCTCCCTCTAGGTCGGAAGGCCATCGGTGCCAAGTGGGTCTTTCGGCGTAAGTGGAAGCCTGACGGATCCTTGGACAAGTACAAGGCCCGTCTCACAGCAAAGGGGTTTGCTCAGGTCCCTGGGATCGACTACGACTAGATCTTTGCCCCAGTTGGCCGGTTCTCCACTAGTCGGGCATTGTTCAGCCTAGTTGCCTAGCACGGATGGGAGCTGCATTAGATGGACGTGAGCAACGCATTCCTCCATGGCTCACTGGAGGGTGAGGAGCTCTACATGACGCAGCCCCCAGGCTTCGACAATGGCACTGGGAGAGTTTGGCGGCTGCGGAAGGCCCTCTATGGTCCGAAGCAGTCGCCTCGGTGCTGGAACCAGGAGATCAGCAGTACGCTTCTCCGTGGCGGCCTCCAGTGCAGCACCACTGACCCCGCACTGTTCATCAGCCCGCGAGGTCAGACCTTCGCCACGGTCCTGGTCTACGTCGACGACCTCCTCATTGCGTCACCAGACACGACAGCCATCCAGCACGTCAAGGACCTACTACACGGTGCCTACCAGATGAAGGATCTCGGTTCTGCCCGAGTCTTCCTGGGCATGGAGCTCGAGCATGATCGCTCTCAGGGCGTCTTGCATGTCCACCAGGCTGCCTATGTGCAGACCCTGTCAGCCCGCTTTGCCGAGGACTTGCCCTTCGTGCCCAGCGCTTCCTCACCCATGTCACCCGATGGCCAGGTGAAGTTAAAGAGTCATGACCCAGCTGTTGTGGGGGAGCCAGTTGATGTGACCACGTATCTGCGGGTCATCGGGTCACTGATGTTCCTGGCGACGACGACGCGTCCAGGCATCACGTTCGCTGTTAACCTCCTGGCCCAGTTTTCTCAGGAGCCGCGTCACCTCCACTTTGAGGCTGCGATCCGAGTACTGCGCTATGTCGTCTCGACCCCTCGGCAAGGCCTCATGTTCCGCCGTCAGCCGTCCGTCGATGCAGTGGGTTACACCGACAGCGACTGGGCCGGCAGTCCAGACGGTAAGAGTCGCACTGGCTAGATCTTTCTGGTCGGGGGCACAGCTGTGTCCTGGCGCAGCGAGAGGCATTGCACGCAGCACTGCTGAGGCTGAGTACGTGGCCCTTGGCTCAGGCGCGTGTGAGAGCGTGTGGTTGCATCGTCTGTTGTCCGAGTTGTGTCAGTCTATCGCATCCATCACCTTGCATTGTGACAATGAGAGTGCCATGGCCATTGCAGACAATGACGGTGTGCATCACACTCGTACAAAGCACATCAATGTTGAGTATCACTATGTGCGTTTGTTGTTGCACGACGGCAGCATCAGCATCGTGTGGGTTGAGACAGCGCGGCAGTTGGCTGACTTTCTGACCAAGGCACTGAAGCGGGACTCGTTTAAGAAGGCTGTGAGTTCAGTCAGTGTGCATCCATGACTTACGTTCTTTGTCTCTGCCTGCACTTCTGCATGTCCTGGGGGTGTCCGTGTGTTGACCGTGTCTCTGCCCGCCCATGTGCACTGCGCCTGTGAGTCATGGGGGAGTGTTGGTTTTTTGTGCTCATTGTGCTCTATTGTGTCCTCCCGGCTTGTGTACATCGGCGTGTAGATGACTGATGGCGAGACTCGACGCCGATGGAGTGTCGTTCGGTGGAGCCAACGCACGCTGAGGTCGTTTCGCGGTTCGCTGGAGCCTCCTCTCTCCGGCGACGTGTTCAGCTCCATCGGCAGGCCTCCTCGGCGGTCGCACCGCTGGCAGTCACTGCCGCCGCAGTCATTGTCTGCATGCGCCCAGCGCGTACTGTCATGCCTGCGTCATCATGCACTGCCTAGGGTCCCAGTTGCATGTTGCATGGCCCTGTTTGGCAGCATAAACCATCGTGGGCACTATCTGGGTTTAGGTTGCCATAACTCCTCACTACTATTTTCTAGCATATTCTGACCGCACGGCTGTGTTCACAGCGTCGGTATTATGGTATGGTCCAGTTTTCAGGCAAAACGGATGACGCCCGGGTTTTGGGCTGTTGGTTGCCTGGCAGGCCTCACCGAGACAACCTGCCAGCCTGAACTGAGCTATTTTCTGATTGGCTGTTGAACTGAGTGACAAGCTCTACAGAGCTGGGGGGGGGGGCTAGAACTTGGAGGGGTCCCCCATTGCTGTTCATTCTTCATTCCTAATCAGTCATTATCTGTTTTCAGCTGCTTTCTGGCGCTAACTCTGGCGCGCGCGTTTCTGAGTAACAAAACCCAGAGCTTCCAGTATAGACTCTAGAGCAGCAGACTGAGGGGGCAGCTGACTTAAGCAACGAGCGTGGAAGCCCGCACGCTGCATCAACAACGCNACTGAGCTATTTTCTGATTGGCTGTTGAACTGAGTGACAAGCTCTACAGAGCTGGGGGGGGGGGCTAGAACTTGGAGGGGTCCCCCATTGCTGTTCATTCTTCATTCCTAATCAGTCATTATCTGTTTTCAGCTGCTTTCTGGCGCTAACTCTGGCGCGCGCGTTTCTGAGTAACAAAACCCAGAGCTTCCAGTATAGACTCTAGAGCAGCAGACTGAGGGGGCAGCTGACTTAAGCAACGAGCGTGGAAGCCCGCACGCTGCATCAACAACGCTGCTGCCCCAACCTGCTACATAGTTTCCTTCTCCATCTGTTGTGCGTGGCGCTCTAGCCGTGCCACTTGATGAGATACTCTGTTGTTTTGCCTTGTCGTTGGTGGTCGAGGATGTCCTTGATGACGTACTCCGTGTCTTGGTCCACTTGAATGGGGGGCGGAGGAGGGACATCTCTGCTGAGGAAGTTCTCTCCGGGGTCTCGGTAGTGTTTGAGTTTGTTGACATGGAATATTGGATGAACTTGCTTAGCATCGAGGAGTTTGAGTCGTGCAACTACAGGGGTTAGCATGTGCTCGATCTCAAATGGTCCCAACCATCGGGGTTTGAGCTTCGAAGAGTCGGCTCCGCATAGTTTGATGTTTGCCGAGCTGAGAAGGACTTTGTCGCGAGCGGCAAACACGTCGTCGCTACGATGTCGGTCCGTTGCTCGCTTCATTGCTGCTTGTGTCTTTGCGATGGTTGGTCGTGTTTCCTCCCAGATGGTGGTGAAGTCTCGGCGTTGAACTCCGACCGCGGGGATATTGCTGTAACTTTGTAGTCCGGCTGGTGTGGCGGGATTTTTGCAAGGCACCACATCAAACGAAGTTCTTCCTGTTGCGGTGGAAACTGCCGAATTATATGCGATTTTGGCAGTCGGTAGTTTTTGTGCCCAATCCGCCCTGTGAGGTTCGCATTGTGTTCGGAGGAGTTGTTCAAGAGTCTGATTGGTTTGCTCGGTTTGACCGTTGGTTTGCGGATGAAACGCTGTCAAAAGTTGAATTTTTTCTGCCGTAGCGATTCATCAGTTCGCGCCAAAAACGGTTGGTGAAACGACCGTCTCTGTCGCTTGTGATGGTTCTCTCGGCACATTGTGTAGTCACACGATGTTGTTTTTAAACCAATGTGTAGTTCCCTTGGCAGTGACGGTGGTTGCTGTCGGGATGAAGTGGGACATTTTGGAAATCCTGTCAACAACCAACAGGATTGCGTCATATCCCTCGGGTGTGACGAGTAATCCCGTGACGAAGTCCATGGAGATGTCAACCCAATTCTGCAACTCCTCCCCATAGGGAGGAGTTGCAGAAGTCCGGGTGGCCGCGTGCGACGGGATATTTGTTGCTGAAATGTGTCGCAGGCTTTACAGAAGGTGGCCACGTCGGATTACATCTTGTCCTACCAACAGTTTTTTGCCGGCTTCTTCAGTGTTTTGTCCTCTCCAAAGTGTCCACCTGGCCCTGTTTCGTGGCACTCTTCGAGCAGCATTCGGCGTACTTTGTCGTTTGGGGGAACAGCCACTTGGCGAGTGAAGCGCCGTCGCCAGTAGGGTGCGTCAAACCAGAAGTTCGCTTTATCATATCCCCCGTGCTGGTCGTAGCCTCGTGCAAACACCCGCTTGAGGTACAAGTCTCGCTCTAGCTGTTGCGTCGCCACGTCAGCCATTAAATCTGGTCGGTGGTTGAGTGCATCCGCCCAGTTGATTTTTCCTGGCCGATACTCGATGTCGTAGTCGAGCCCGGATTCAAGGAACTCCATCCATCGGGCTCGACGTCAACCGAGGTCCGGCTGCGTCTTCAAATATTTTAACGCATGGTGGTCGGTGTGCATGATGCATCAGCGGCACTCCAGGTAACACCGCCATGTCCTGAACGCGTGCATGACCGCCAGCATCTCTTTCCCGTGTACGGCTTGGTTGAGTTCCGGTCCTCATAGCTTTTGAGACAAGTAGGCGACCGGTTGCTCGCCGTTGCCGTGGTCTTGTCAGAGGACCGCGCCAATGGCTCGATCTGAAGCATCTGTAGCCATGACGAAGTCGAGCGTTGGATCGGCTAATCGTAGGGCTAGCACCGAGGTCAGAGCGTTCCGTAAAGTGGTGAATGCTTATTGTTCTCTATCTCCCCAACGCCACTCGTTTTCCTTTCAAGTGAGGTTCGAAAGAGACACTGACACTCGGGCGTAGTCCCATACAAAGCGCCAGTAGTGAATTTAAAAACTGAGGAGAACTTGAACGTCTCAAACATTGGTAGGCGTCGGCCAGTGAGCAAGTACTGCCACTTTTTTTATCCATAGCGATCCGTCCACCGTAGATGACATGGCCCAAAAACTCGATCGAACGGCGACCAAAGTCGCATTTCGAGAGTTTTTCGAAAAATCTCTCTTTGTAGAAGTTCGAGAACTTTTCGGAGATGTCCATCGTGTTCCTCCGGGGTGCGGCTGTACACCAGAATGTTGTCGAGGTACATCATGACAAAATCGTTGAGGTATGGACGGAAGATGTTGTTCATTTCCGCCATAAATATTGCCGGGTGTTTTCCAGTCCAAACGGCATGATTGTAAACTCAACGTGCCCATAGAGGGTTCAGAACGTTGTCTTCTCGATGTCGGCGTCTGCCACGCGTATATGGTGATATCCCCTCCGTAAGCTGATTTTGCTGAAAATTCGGTCTCCTCGGAGTTGGTCGAAAAGCTCATCAGCTTGGAGAAGAGGGCATCGGTTCTTGATGGTAGCGTCGTTCAACGCCAATAGTCTGTGCACATCCGCATCTCACCAACTTTCTTTTTTGCAAAGAGTACTGGTGTGGCGTACGGTGAGGTGGAAGGGCGGATGAACCCTTGACCGAGCATCTCATCGAGTTACTTTTTTAGCTCGGTCATCTCGTGGTCACTCATCCGATAGGTCCCTCGATCTGTAGGTCTACTGCCCGGTTTCAGTTCAATGCGATGGTCGATGTCTTGTTGAGGAGGTACGGTTCTTGGGAGTTCATCGGGGAAGACGTTCGTAAAATCCTGGATGAGTGGTGCAAACTCTTTGTGTACCATCGCGCACTTGTTCATGCAGGTGAGGCTGATTAGGCCGATGATGAATCGACTACTGCCGCTTCTGCTTCCTCCATTGGCTCGAGGTGTATGAGCCACGCACTTGCTCCTTGCCATATGTAATGCTTGGCCACGTTGAGCAGTATTTGCTGCACAGGTTGTCGCTTTTTGGCTTCCGCGGCTCCCTCTACAACTTCCACCTCTGCTGCTTCCGCTATCAACTTCCATCCTGCACGCAGAAGTTGTCGTTTGGCAGCTTCGATCTCCACGTCGACATTGCCGCTGTTCCAGTCGACTTGCGGATTGTGTCGATACAAGAAATCTCGTCCGAGGATGACTTTGTGATCGCACATTGGACAAGACCTCCAGGCCGTTACATCCCCTAGATCTCTAACTTTTATTCGGAGTGGTTCTCTGAGTCTCCGTATTTGCAATCTCTTGTCGACGTTTTTTTCCTCCAAACACCCATAGTTTGGTCCGCAAACCCAGTTTGCGAACCATGTCATTGCTCACGAAGCTGTGTGAACCTCCTCCATCCAATTGTGTCGGTACCATTCTGCGATTTTTGCACCCTTGAGATTGAACTTTTGTTAGTATTGCCGGTTGGTCTTCCTCGTACCCCTCGTCGAACTTTGCAATCTCAGAAACCCTCTGAAGTGTCGTTCAGATAGGCGATCGTCTGGTGCAGACCGCTTTGTGTGGGAAAACAGTCGCGCCTTTCACTGCTGCCCTTTGCCATTTCCCGACTCATTTTTCTTCAACTCCCCCCCCCCCCTTTTTGGCCTGCTGCTTGCTCCGGCACTTGCAAGCAATGTGCCCAAATTTTTTTGTTGTTGTAGCAGGTGCACGTATCTCTCTGGTCGACGGCGTCCACTTCCATCGGAGTCGAGGAGTCCGTCGACTTGTTCTTTCCATTTACATGATAATTGTGGTTAGGAGGTCGCCAGCCGTAGGGTTCCTCGATGTGAGCGTTGTGGTCGGTGCTGTTGATCCTTTATGTTGCTGTGATCATCCGCGGCAAGTCGTTTTGGATGCCAAAAATCGTGATTGCTCGTCGGATATCTCGCTTGAGGCCCTTGTTGTAGTGAAAACAGAGTTTGTCTGGGACTTTGTCGAGTCCGGTGATAATCTTGCAGAATCTCCACGTATACTCCGCCACTCTGAACTGCTGACGGAGACGCTGGAGTTTGTACTATGCATCAGATTTCTTGATCAGTCATCCAAAACGTGCGAGCATTGCGAACGGGAGCTCATTCTAGTCGGTTGGTGGCGTCAGTGCGTCTTTCCACTGCGGGTTGATGTCCTCCAAGGGTAGAACGCCTGCGGTCGGTGATATGAGACGGGCGCCGTTGGCCGTTGATGATGCCCCACCGGTCTCGTGCTGCCATTGGATGGTCTTTACATCAGACCACCAACTTAGCGCCGTGCCACGCAAAAGCGCGACCGCGAGGTCAATGTTCTTTTGATCGTTGTTGACCCCAGCAGCGGAGATGTACACCTCCAAACTCGTCAGCCACATCCGAAGCATCGGTCCTTTTAAGTTTGCAGGATCGAGCGGTTTTGGTGGAGCCGGACGAAGTTTTGGTTTGCTCGAGGGTTGGGAATTTCTCTCGACGAGCACCGCTTCACGTGCGCTTGCGTTACGAAGAGCCTCCATCACAACATTGAGTTGTTGGAGTAGATGGTTGTTGATCCCTTCGAGCGTGAAGATCGGGTTTGCCCGTTCCTTGTTCCTGGTTGTTCCTCATTGTCTTCCATGCTGTTGTCATCTCTGGTATCTTCGTCAAGGTTGTCGGTAGGGGCGGCTGGTTTATCGCCAATGGGTCAGCGACTGGATTGGTCGTCAGAGCCGCAGGGGTCGATCTAGATGGAGTTTAGCCTGCCAAGCCAGCATTTTCTGTCGCTTCAGGGTTCGCGTGCATCGGCACATTGTGCTCCTCCATCAGCGAAGCTGTCACCGAAGGCCCGCTGCTGGTTATTGGTTGTGCTCGCTCGCCTTACGTCATGGTTGCGAAGTCTGCGAAGTCTTGATGTGCGAGATGCGCTGAGCGCTTGTGCAAGGTAGTCCTATGGATGGATAAAGTAGCCGAGTGCCTCTGCAGCACCGTTGTGCTCTGATACCAAGATGTTACGCCGGATGGAGCGTAGATGGTGAATAGGTAGAAGATGCGAGGCAGAACACGATTTAGCATTTGGGACACATGAGCAATTTATGACTAGCGGTAAGTGTACTTCGATGACAAGTGTCGAAATGATCGAGCATATATGTACAAGTATCGGGGTACGAATGAGGCATAGTCGAGGTCGTTGGGTCGGTTTTTGAGCGACACGTGCGCAGTCGCGTTGTGAGTGGTCGGATTTGAGAAGGTCCACCGAGAGGTGGGGGGTCTTCGAGAATCGACGGTGAAGATGTGAGATGCATCTTTACAAATCCAGATTCGTCTCTGTGCGTTGAGAGGTCGACCGAAAGGTCGTGATAGTTCTGTCGTAGATTCGCGAGAGTGGTCAAAGTTGTAGGAAGGTTCAGGAAGATTCACTGAGGGCGGGGGCAGTTGGTCGCTTTGCCCTTGACTGTCGGAGTGAATATTGCGGTCTCGCGATGTGATGGACTGTTTGTGTAGTAACAGAAATGCCCAATCGGAAAGATTAGGGACTCGTGTACGTCTGGTACGTAACAGTAACCCCCCTGGTTTGATTTAGGGTTTTCTATGCTTTGCGTGAGTGGAGCCCACACAAAACATAAAACCCTACATCAAACCAGGGGGTTGCACCTCAAATTAAAAAAGAGACAAACAGGTCATCGCTCGATTGCGATCGAGCAAAAACCGTCCGTTTTTTAAATCCAGCGGAAACGTTCGTTCTTTTTTTTTTCCTCGCACGCAAACCCTTCTAGTTTTAACATAAAACACCTAATCAAACCACACCCCAAATTACACTAGGAGTTTATGCTTTCTGTTTTTGTGCGGGCTCCCGCTGGGCCCCGCGGTAGCGAGACCCAACAGGTTCCCTTTCAACGCATGGGGAGTCTCGGACCCCCCATGCAAACCAAATGCAAACCGCAACCTCAAACATTCACAAACCCCTTGAATGATGGGTTTTGTGAATGTTCAAAGAGATTGATGACGTCGGCATGTCGACGCTGCATTGCATTCAACGTCGACATATTGTGATTTCTTGTTGTTTGTTAGTAAAATGTTAATAGTCTCAGGTCACTAAGTGTGGGAATCTTATTCTTCCAAACACCAGGTAGAGTAGTTATATTTTTCCGAATGCCTGGTAGGACAAACACACAACCCAATTTTGTGGGTAATCCCTACATGTACCCTTTTGAAAAAGCCACGCAAAAGTGTCAGATCAGCAGCTGCTGATACATTATTGTCAACTTTCCGTATAAGCACGCAAGGCTTTCAACTCCTCAGGTGAGCACACACAAATTTCAACTTTGCATATGAGCATGCAAATCTGTCAATTTCGCATATGAGCACACAAATCTGTTAAAACAAAAAATGTCAAATTCCTGACTAACCATGCAGGTTTGTTAACTGCATGCGTCACGTCAACAAACAAGCCTACGAGATTATTTTATTTCGTGTATATGTTTCTCTCATTGCAAAGATAGCCGCCCTCATTGATTTGTGAAGCTTGATTGGTGTTATCCATTTAGGATGTTGCAGCAAAAAAAAATCTCACACATTATTGTGCGAAGAACACTCTTACTAAAATAGATCATCTCATTGTAAAAAGAAAGCCAGATTGTTTTTTGCACAACAACGTACGGAATTTTGTGTCGTTGTTACATCCCAAAATAGATAACACTACTCAAGCTTTACAAAACAAATGTGAGGGCATGTATCTTTACTATGAGAAAAACATAAACACAACATTCAACAATTTCGTAGGATTGTTTGCTTATGTGGCACAAGGCTGCCATAATTGACAAACTTGCGTGGTCAGTCACAAAGCTGACCATTTAGCTTGAGAAAAATTCGCGTCCTCATAAGTGAACTTAAATATTTTGCATGCTCATCTGCAATTTGACATTGTTGCTAGCTCATCTGCAAAGTTGACCATGTTGTGTGCTCGTACGACAATCTGACAATTTTGCGTTTCTTTTTCAGAAATGTCCTAAAATAACATGAATCTTGGCATAATGCCTACGTAGTCTGTTGGGTTACGGAGTAGAGAATTTTGTGTATGAAGCAAAGTCTTTAAATCCCTTTCAATTATGGCCATGTTTTTTAGTCATCGTACATGTTCAGCCAACTCGTTTCCTCTTTTACATTGGCATCCTCCTTCTGTGCGTGGATAAGAGCAATAAAGAGTTTGCGTTCCACCTTTTTGATATGTTCAATACAATTTGTAACATTATCGTCATATCTATGTTGAAGATCATTGTTACACCGAGCTGGACGTAGGTGGGATGATGTGTGGGACAAAAGATCCTTTGAGGATTTGGGACAAATGGATAATTCGTGTGAATTAGTAAGTGTGCTTTGATGACAAGTATCGAGGGAGTCGAGCATACATATACAATGCCAATAATGAGAATGAGTACAGTCGTTACAATGGTATCAGAGCCGTTACAGTGGTATTAGAGCAGGATGACCCTCACGACCAAGGGTGCGACGGTTTCGTCGGCTACAAGAGATATAAAATGCCGCAAGCAGCTGAAGTAGCAACAAAAACGCCATAGAGGGGGATGGACTTAAAACTTAACCATTTTTCGAGCCGTAAATTACGTTGTAAAGCTCTTGAGGAGCTCTACTTTCTTCTGCCAGCTCTTCTAAGCTTCTCCCACCCGCCAAGGGGCTAGGTTGATTTTTCTTGGACGGGATGGGGAGTTTCCAATCCCTAACCACCAATTTTTCTCCTCTTCTCAAGGCTCCCTCCTTCCTCCACCATCCAAAAATTGGAATAGAGCTTCTTCCCATGGCTAGGGGATCTCATGGTCTGAGAACACCAAAAGAAGAGGGAGCACAACACCTTGAAGATTTTTGGCGGCTTCTCCAACGCTGCCATCTCAAGGAAGATGTCGACAAGAGGTATGAGACGTGCCAAGAGGACTGAAGAAGACAAAGAAGAACACAAGCATAGTGAGGGAGGAGTGAACAAGGGTGCAAATTCTTAGTTAGAGTTCACCCCGTCCCCCTCAACTTTTTCAGCGGTGCTCAATTTCGTGTAGTCTCTTGATCTTGTCCTTGCTTTGTTTTTTTAAACGTTTGAGCCTGCCTAGTGCCGTGAGTCACGGCTTGGAGTGTTGGTTAGAACGCACGTGATTGTGTGGACCGTGGCGGCTTAGAAAATATTTGTTTCCTACCACGTGATTGTACCGACCATGGCGGCCTAGAAAGATAGAAATAAGTTTTATAATTGCCTTACCGATCATGACAGCAAGGTGACTTCGGGAGGGGACACCTCCTCGAGATTGCGGGATGGCCCACACAACGGTCCTTACGTGCTAGCTGCACGGGCGACAAAATGGGAAGTGCCGGACAGTCCATGAACAACAAGGGCAAGGTGGCGAGGTCCTCACGACACGCCCTCGGCGGACTCCAAGTTTTGGGTGCGGTCACAATAAGCGCGGTTGCCAAACCAAAGGCAGCCGTACCAACAAAGATAATCCTCACTACACTCGGCGACACCGGTGAGCATGGGAAAGCTGAAAAAGTGCTCGACAAGCACGTCTGCATGCATGTGGACGACTCCCACGCGACGGAGGATGCACTCAAAGAGGACCACCTGAGAGTGGACTCTGACAAAGAGCACAGCGTCAATGATGCCAAAGGTGATAAGGACAACGATCATTGCCATCGTCATGCGACGAACTCGACCTGATCACTCGAGAAGGGAAAGATGCTCATCGGATCGTCTGAAGCTGCCGACAGCAGCAAAGGCGCCAAACGCAGCCATGCAAGAAGTTATCGTGAGCGCTCGCCGGATGACGTCATCACGAAGGCAATTTGCAACGACCACCGAAGGCTTGCTGATCTGCCAAGGCAGCGGCCAATTCAAGATCACTTCCAATGGTGGAGGTGTAGCGCCACTCGGAGGAGTGGGGACGGACCCCCCTTCCTACGACGTGGCTGCGATGGGGCAGACTAATGCCCACTCAAGTATCGTTGCTGAAAACAATATCCTCTAGAAGGTGGGACTCCTTGGAGGGGTGTACACGAACTGTACCCTCATGTAGTGGGTAAAGCTACACGAGTAACGCGAGGCCCTTGAGGCTAACACTGATGCTCAGACGACATCAGAGTTGAAGTTTTCATTGGCCAACCTACTGGCCCACGTCGTGCAAAGCATCACGGACCTCAAACATGATCGCCAGCAGCACCTGATGGCTCATGAGGTAAGCCATCAATGTAACTACCTCAACAAGGTATTGCAGAGCGTGACCCAAGTGCAGATGGAACAGCAATCGCAGCGGGCCGCAGATACTGATGCCGCCACAAGTAGTGGCAATGACTTGCCTACCTTGATGACTTTGGGGCCGGTCATGAAAACGTCCTTCCTCCATAATGTGGAGATCTTCCGGAGGACATGAAGCTGAACGAATTGCTAAACTACATGGAGTACGTCCTACATGTCCACAAGGCGCCACACGTTCAGTGGGGTGACCTCGTAACGAAACGACTTGAGGATAAGCTCTTTAACTAGGTGGTCAAGGAGTGGGGAACGCAGCAACCACAACTTGAGTGGCAGTCCATGCTGTTGGAGACCTTCTACGCTATCATGCACAAGTGTACCCAGCGTGATGAGGTGTAGTGTGCATTTCATAAGATCAAGGACTTCAAGCAGCCGGGTAGCTCGCTCGAGGCCTGCTCAAACGAGCTCATTGCACTCATGGAGGAGGCTGAAAGCTTCACCGAGGGGGATGGGACCCAGACCTTCAAGTACCCAGAGTGCTTGCTACTGTAGTACTTGCGTGATGATCTGGCTAGCAAGAAGCTGAAGGACAAGAGCACCACGATGGCAACCGGCCAAGCTTGGAAATGGTGAGGGGCGTTGTGTGACTACATGAACGAAGTGTATTTGGGGAACCCGAAGTACTAATCCGATGCACGGCCAAACCTGCATGCATTGCAAGGTCGTGACATGTGCATGGACGCTCCATGGGCTGGTGGGTCAGCCGGACAGCGAGGCGGGGCCAAGGGCAAGCAGCCTACAAACCCTCCAGTCAAAATGGTTAGTGGGCACAAGGGTCCTAACAACAAGCACAACCTCGGCAATGACGATCTACATGCAACATGTGAGCATTGGAATGCCGCCTTCCGCGATGGGCTCTGCCAAAACTGCATGCAGCCTGGCCACTTTAGGGCCCAGTGCCCTAACGCTACTGGTGGTGGGCAAGAGACCACGACGTTGGCCGTAGCCGCGGCACCTTGTGGGGATGGTGCAGTAGTAGGCCAAGGACAGGGCTGTGGATATGGCCGTGGTTGTGGCAATGGGCCCGGCCGTGGTAACGGACAGGGCCGTGGTGTGGGTTTTCCCCATCCTTAAGTGATGTTTGTGGGGACTACTCAGGGATAAAACTGGATCACGAGTGTGATTTCATGTTTTCAGATGAGGATGTTAAACACTTTGAGTTTTAAATGAGTTCAAACTTCTCAATTGTTTCATCCCCTCTTGTTGAACCTCATTCTACACTTGCTGACTGGTATTACACACTAAACCTTGCATATCTGGAAGAGATGCATGGTCAAACATGCTTAGTGGTGGTGACACCAACCACTGTGCAAGAGTTTTGTGACACAGTGATAGAAGCAAATGGCCTCAAAGTAGTGAGTTCAGTCATGTTCGCAATACCGTTGGTCGACGATTTCGACCTTGTCAAAATTCAAAGACTGGAAGGTGCTAGCCGAATTCACATGCACCCAGAACATGTGGAATTGAGTGGGTGAATCATGGGAGTTATGGTGCTCCCTGTATAGATTCTGTGTTTATTGCTAATTCGGCTTGCCATCTTTGAGCCTGTTCACTCGGAAGAGTCGAAGTAACATCACAATTGAGTTCAAAGGAAACCTTGTTGGTGCTCCAGTTAGCATACTGGCTGACACCGGGGGAGGTTGACTCCTTCATTAGCCTTCACTTTACCCGATAGGTGGGCCTAAAGTACGAGCCATCGAATGGCACAGTTGTCATCGGTGATAACCATACGGTACTCGTGATCGGTACCTTTAAAGCAAGAATATGCATGCTATGCGATTCTTGGCTCCGTTAAAACAAGGCTCTCATGTACATTAAATCAAAGCGCGGTAAAGGACGGAAGCAACCATCAGAAACTTGGCTTCCACACAAAGGTGGGTCTAGCCAGTATCGAATATAGACAACTAATTCATTCAGCGTCCACGTAAAGGTGGGTCTCGCTGCCATGAAGTGAGAGAATTGGCACGAATTGGGCTTTAACACATGAAGCTGGGTCTTGTTGTGTGAGACAATGCTCAACACAATAGCAGAAGCGTAACGTAGAGCGGGGGTAGAAATCACACAACGGGTGTCAGATGGGGACATAAGGATGTGACAAAGAGGGAAAATGATCATGGGAGTACGGTGGCAGGAAAACACGACTCAAAGAATGCGTCGATGACACTTAGAAGGGACATTGGAGAGAGGTTCAAGACATGACATGATGTAAGTCCATATGTGGTAGCGATGGTGGGAAAACAATGTATGAGGTCGAGCAGTCGATGACGTAGGTGGGTGAGCGTAGAAGGAGGTGGGTGAGTACGGAAGGAGGGAGTGATGGGAGGGTAGATGGAGAAGAGGTAGAGTGGATGACGGGCAGGGAAAGAGGGATAGAAAGACGTCAGTGGAGTTTTTGAGCTTGTTTGCAAGCACGTTTCCACTGTCCCCTCTTCCTTCCAGTGGGAGAGGAGAGAAAGGAGGGAGAGGGAACGGTGGAGATGATGGACGGGAAGATGACATAGAAAGGTCTGGTGAAAAGATAGGAGAGAGAGGAGATGAGGTAGAGGCGGAGGAAGCAACAGGAGGTGGAGTTGAAGGATCGGAGATGAAGGTTGATGGGATGAAACATGGAGAAGGTGGGGTAGAGGTGGGGATGATCAAGGAGTGAGGGGCAAGAAGAGAAATAGCAATAGACGGAGATGAGGGATCGAGCGGATTGGGATCATGGACGAGAAGGTGTGAAGACGAGGCAGCAACCAAAGGAGAAGGCAAAGGGGAAGAGGAAGGGGAGGCGAGGGTTCATGGAGAAGGACCAATTGGAGAAGGTGGTGGGGTGCTAACAAACGAGGATGGAGGGCAACTACCTGGAACAAGAGGAGGGAGAAGGGAGGGCAAGGTGGGATGGGAGGTGTGGTGGCAGATGGAGGAGGACGAGATCAAAGGCGCGGAGGGGGATGGGAGAGAGGGAGATGGAGGGACGGTGGATGATGATGAGATGGGAAAAGGGGATGAAGAGGCAAAAGGAACAAAAACGAGAGAGCATAGGAGGAGTTCCCCGGAGGCAAAGGAGGGAGAGCAAGCACGGGGAGGAGAGGACATAACACCAATCACATCAGGTAACACAACGACAGCAAGAGAGAAGGGCAAAGGGCAAGACAAGACATGAAGGTCAGCCAGTCTTGCAACCGGGTCAGTGAAGGCAGGCAAGCGTGGGAGAAGGGAGCGCGGAGAGAGAGACACAGGGGACACCTGGCGCAAGTGATGAGACACCCACAAGGGAGGGCGACAAGGGCACGATTGCCAAGCATGTTTAGAGGCGGCGCAGTAAAATTAGATGAGAGGAAGAGGTGGAGAGGATGGAGACAGACTTGGACCACGAGAACAGGGAGGAATGGATGGCAGGAGAAAAAACGGGTCAGGGAGAGATACGTAGGACAAGGGCGTGGGGAAGGACAGGAGCGCCGGGGAGTGGAACGTGGGAAGGGAGACACTCTAAAGTGAGAGGAGGGAGGGGAGAAGGGTCGGACTACACAACCACATATGCGAGGACAAAGAACAGAGAGAGGGAGAGACGGGGTGAAAAATCAAGAGAGAGAGGGAGAGAGAGAGAGAGAGAGAGAGAGAGAGAGAGAGAGAGAGAGAGAGAGAGAGAGAGAGAGGGG
>SZWC01001336.1:31085-52178 GCA_023375785.1 Penium margaritaceum
GGCCCCGCTACCGTGGGGCCCGGCAGGTGCCCAGGCAATTAAAAACATAAAATTTCAACCCCGCAGTGCAACTAGGGGGTTTGCTTGAAGTTCAGGGGGAGGGGGGGGGGGAGTTTAGAGGGCAAAATCAACCGTTCATGTCTTTTTCGCTCCTGAAATTGGTGAGGCCAATGTCAAACACGAGCGTCGTCGCCCTCAAAGTCGGCGAGGTCCGACTTTGTGGGCATAGTCGCCTTGCCCTGTACACTCGGTGTTGAGTGTGTAATGTGGGCCCGATTAGCCAAAAAAGGAATACTTCGCCAACTGAAAGCAAAGGCATCAAAAATACATTTTAGGAGAGTATGTAATTCACCTATTTGTTGTAAATAATTCAGAATTATAATTACTCAAAAGTTATTTGAATGATATGATAACTTGAAGGAAGTTCAATGAAACTTCTAGGGTAGTATACAGTGAACTATCTGTGTATTTAGGGTTTACAAAAAACTTCTACGAAGCATTCCTATTAATGGTGGCTCATTTCCTGGAAACATACTCCACATATGTTCCAATTCAGTACACTAGTTTATCAGTGTGTACTTTTGGGGTGATTGACCATAAATGGTCGCCAAGTTCACAAGCATCCGGGTGATGCTCGCGGTGGCAGCTGCCAAGGATATAGAGCTGCACCAAATGGACATGAAAACTGGGTTCCTGAACGACATCCTTAACAAGGAGATCTTCATGGAGGTGCCGGAGAGGGTGGACACGCCGAAGGGAAAGGTGTGCAAGCTTCACAATTCCTTGTACAGACTAAAATAGTCATCGCGGTGCTGGTACCAGCAGATGGATGGCTACATGGTGCAGCCCGGCTTCAAGCGCTGTGAATCTCATCACAGTGTGAACGTGCGGTGCATCTACCAGCTCCATCAGATTGTCACACTCTATGTGGATAACCTGATTCCGTGTTCCTCTGATCTACAGGCTCTACAGCAGCTGAAGGAGCAAATGAGCAGCAGATTTCAGATTTCTGACATGGGGGAGGTTGAGTACTACCTCGGGGTGAGCATAACGCGGAACCGGAGGGTGTGCATGCTTGAGCTGGGGCAGGCCAAGTACGTGGGCAAAGTACTGAAGCGGTACGACTTGGAGGACTGCAAACCTGTTGGCAGTCCAATCTCCACAAACTGTGACCTGAGCGCGGCAATGCCACCGTAAACAAAAGAAGAACGGGACATGGCAGGGGTGCGGTACCAGTCCACGGTGGCCAGCCTCATGTATGCCATGGTGGCGACTCGACCGGATCTGGCCTACGCAGTGGGTCAAGTGAGCAGGTACATGGCCGATCCAGGGCCACTACACTGGAAGGCGGTCAAGCGCATCCTAAGCTACCTGTAGGCAATGCGGCACATGTGCTTGAGGTTTGACGGCAAGGGGAGGACCAACCCCTTACGTCTGGCCTGCTACACGGATGCAGACTACACCGGCGACGTGGAAAAATGGAAGTCTACCTCTCGATACGTGTTCTTCCTTGTAGGTGTAGCAATCTCATGATGCAGCAGAAAACAGGACTGTGTCGCCAGCTCCATAGTGGAAGCAGAGTACATTGCGCTAGTCGAAGCGGTCAAGGAGGCGGTGTTGCTCCGCAGGCTATTGGGGGAGCTCGGCATGCCACAACAGGAGCCTACGGTGGTACAAGAAGACAACACCAGCTCCATCTTACTAACCAACAACCTGACGCAGTACAGGAGGACAAAGCACATTGATGTGCGCTACCACTATGCGCGCGACATGGTCCAAAAGGGAGAGGTTGTGATACAAAATAGTAGTATGACTCACATGCTTGCGGATTGCTTGACCAAGGCACATCCCAGAGATCGGCATGCCCTCAGTGTGGCAGGCCTTGGACTTACGGGCTATGATGGGTTCGAGAGCGCTATGAAAGATGAGCAGGAGTGAGCAGGGAGGCATCCAGCATGGCAGGTGCAAGGGGGAGATTGTTACATATTGCCCCGTGCCATGTCCTCGAGTTGTCATTTGTCAGGGCGATGGCTCCAGATCCTTGTACAATGCAAGTTTGCATGCATGGATGGATGTTTCACAAAATAGAGGACATGCTTGACCAGCTGTAATTTGAATCGCAGCAATCGGCTAAGAACGATAACTTTTATGATGTGGTCCTTGTCCAAATATCCAACCAGAATTGATCCCCAGCTCTTCAAACTTTGGGTACTGCTGAATTCCGTCAGAAATCTGCTCACATAGCGTGTGACGACCAGAAAACACACGCTTTGTCTAAGATTGCTGCCCAAAAGAGCTGTGAACCTCAGGACATGGTCAGTCCACATTGGAACCACATATCTAACAGGAAGAAGGGAGGAAGGGCAGGCAGAAGGGGGGGCCAAAAGGGGGCGGGGGAAGGGACAGAGGAGGTGGGAAGGGCGGGCAGAGGGAGGGGGAGCCGAGCGAAGGGTTGGACAGCGGAGGAGGGGGCTGAGCGGATGGAGGAGGGTCAGGCAGAAGAGGGGGAAGAGGGTGGAGGAGGAGAGATGGTAAGAAAAGGGAGGAGGGAGCCAGGAGAGCATGGGAAGGGGACGGAGGAGGTGAGAAGGGCAGGCGGAGGGAGGAAAGAGCCGAGAGGGGAAGGGTAAATGGGAGGAAGATAGCAAAGGGGAAGGTGGAGGGAGGGTGAAGCCGTGAGAGGAGGGGGANGGGGGGGAGAGAGAGAGAGATAGAGAGAGAGAGAGAGAGAGAGAGAGAGAGAGCTAGAGAGAGAGTGGGAAAGGGAGTGAGAGAGAGGGAGGGAGAGAGAGAGGACGGAAAAGTGAGGGGGGAAAGAGGCACAGAATGGGGGGGGCACCGAACGGGGCGGCCCGGGAGGAGCGCTCGACAACGAGCAGCAGCGACGGATGGTGACGGAGTGCCAAAGAGGGCGTGGCAAGGGCAGCCGAAGATCTCAGTCCAAACACCTGGCAGGAGGGGAGGGGGAAGCGAACACGGCCACAGAAGCCGACCGAGCGGACGCAGAAGCTGAAATGACGAAATGATGTTGTGAACCTGCAAGGAGGGATGAGAGAGATTGAGGGAGGAGGAGATCCACTAACTAAGCTCTGATGTCATGTTGAATAGGATAGATGAAAGGGAGGAGGAGGAGGAGGAGGTGAGAAGGAGGCAACCGCTCAATAGAGCTAAAGTTGAAGTTGAGAAATGGAAATAACAAAACAATGGCGAGCGAGGGACTAGATGGGCAAGACCTCTCACGTGAGGGGACAACCACCTTGTCTATCAACAAGTCCCTTCACAGAAGGACATGAGCCTGAATGCTCGTGTTTCCCATAAATCCTTCTAACAGCTTCCGTCCTAACGACAGATCTCACTGTTCTCAAACCTACAATGTCTGATGACACTCCATGTGTATTTGAAGTTGTGAGAACATTTATATCATAGGAAATTGATAAAGTTATTGTCATAATGAAAAGAGAATTTTTTACATCCTTATAGATTTGATTTATACACATTTTAATGTTTATGAACTTTCTAAAAACTCTTTATCAACATGAAAAAACCTTTCCATGTCATAAATTATGATGTAAACCTTTTAAGCAAAACTCGGTTTTGAATAACACTGTAATGCATTTTATTGCCCGTGGATCACCATAACATACTTCTTTCATTTACAAAGGCGTCAGAAATACTGATTTTGTGTTTGAAATAAGACAATGATTATGGCACACATAGTTATGTGGAAGAATGGAATTCAAAATTGTTTCTCTCAATATGTTTGGAGTTCATTGTTTGTACATTATCAACAAAGGAACATAATTCAAAGGCTCCATTTTCTTAACATGTAGTTATACATTCTACAAGGGGTCATCATTACAATGTGTTTCAAGTCGTTATGTCACATAATCAATGGTAACTAGTTAAAATACTTCAATTTCTTTGGGAGATCTTGGGGAAACGATGGCATGTAGTCTAAAATGTTGAAGTTGGAATAACCTGTATAACAATGGTTAGGGTTCACGCCTAGAAATAGTAGAACAATTCCAGCCAAGCATCAATTGCCAGCCGCACGACATCTGTTTCTGGAAGGATGGACAGCTTGGATGCAAGCCAGTGAAAGGGGTGTTCCCTTGGGCACAGTTCCCTGACCAGTCCTGTCCGAAAACCCTTAAATATTGGGCCTGTTTATAGACAAAAAGTTCCTAACAGCTACTTGCAACGCCAATGCAAGGCTTCCGCAATCGGCCTTCCATCACCTTTGTCGACTTCACTTTCTTGGAAAAACAAAAACCATCCAGTTTTCAATTAACCAGCTGCAAACGTTCATATGTGCTGATTTTAGTGACCAACAAGATGAATATTTCAAATTTTTGTTGGGGTAAAAGACAATTTCAGTCAACCATTTTACTGGTCCGATGACTTAAACATTTAAAGGACATAAGTGTCATTTGAAATTCATGACAGACTGCAGATCAATGCATCAAACCATGGACGATAATGTACCCAGAAAACAGGATCCCATTTTTAGCATTATGGGACAAAACTGGTCAGTGACTTGGCAGCCTTCCAGTATCATGCATAAGAAAACATCCCTTATACTGGCTTTCATCCAAGCTTTGTCAATAGAAAACATGCTTGGCCCTGCTGGTTATTGCTGATTAACTGAAATTGTTCCACTTTTCTTAATCATGACCCAAATCCATTGGCAATGGGCAATTTCTACATGAGATTTTGTGCAACACACTAGCCCTCTTTGGAAAATAAACCATCTACCATTGACTTGTAGGTATTCTTCGGATATCCAATCACTTTTGACTTCAACAACTACAGATTTCGCATGTGAAAATCATGTGGGAGACTAAACTCCTCCTTTGTTGAAAGAAAATCTCCCAGACAATGCTACTGCACAGTTATAAAGGTACCCAGAGCTTAAGTAAAATTGGAACTCTCTGAATTTTATTCACGAGGTTCTGACAGGGTTTTTTTGGAAGGGAGTTTCCCTGAACGGATTTTATTTGATTATTCCAAGGGAAAATCTGCATATGAGGCAACAATACCAAAATTCAACTCCTTGGAGGTGAAATGAAAAAGATAGCTGGTAGATGGTGAACCGCTTCGCGCCAGGTATGCGGGGGCAAAATTTTGTTGTACTGCAACATCAAGGGGTTTTGACCAAAGGCCATCATTTTCCCAAAGAAACAAGCCCAAGAAGTCTTCTAACTGTTAAATGGTATGCACCTTGTCCACTGGCTAGCTGGCTGGTTGCACAGAAAGACAAGGATTGACACTGCTCTATGAAGTGCGTCCACTTGGTCTGTTCTGAGATAGGCTAGGAATGCACTGCCTATAATGGGTATGTCGCCTGGAGATCATCATAGGAAACACAACTTTATGGCCTAGTTGGGACAGGCGCCAGAGCTCATGGGTCCCGGGCTCAAACCCCGCGACGGCCGCATTTTTCCTTGTGGCCCAGAATGGGGCAGGAAGCTTGTAGGAAGCTTACTAGAGCCTGTCTTGAGGATGACACTAGGCGGTCTTAGGACGTACCAAGTAGGACACAGGCTGAGGTTGGCTCCTGTGAAGCCACTGTGAACAGGAACATTAGCAAAGCTATCCAAGTACAAAAGCATGTACGTTGCATGCATCCATCTACAGTTCTTGCCTTTGAGACTCCTCACAGAGTGTCCAACCAAGGGTAGACACTAAAGACCTTCATGCGGACTTCGTGAGGTTGCAAACTGAATGAACCTAAAGTGTGGATCCCTCGCTCGAGGGTGATATGTTATCTTGGTTGAAATACCAAGAGCGGTTGGCGGCCTCCCATGTCGGGACCCGTTTTCTAGACCGTTGCTATCCGGCGCATTGACAAAGGGTTATGGGTCCACAATTCTGGTTCTAAGGCACGCTTCGAAGACCGAGTCGCTCGTGGTCTTGCAGAGCGCACAGGTACAACAAGGATACGAAGATCGGACGGCTTCAATCTGCTCCATCGGCTTCTTCAGGTGCGTGCACGTGGCGGACTAGGAAACGAGGAATAGCTCTACCCATGTTGGACAAGACCCTCAAGTCCCAACGGGATAAAGCTCTATCCCTTTAGAAGGTGGTACAACTCCGAGTCCATTTTTCTCACGACGACACCATCACCTTAGGCGATCATCGGCAGGAGGGGTATGCAACGGAACCAACTACACCTTTGACAACGGTCACAGTCAGCAGCCTCATCAGCATCATCGGCCTCAACGAACCAGAGTAGCAGCGAAACAAAGCAGACGAGTCATTACCAAAAATGGCAGATCCGACTCAAGCCGGCCTCAAGGCAGATATGTCAAAATTCATGGGGACAGGTTTTCCCTTGTGGAAATGGCTGTTTGAGTTTGTCATGAATGTGCGCGGCTACCTCGACATCCTGAAAGGGACCGAGACAACACCTGCTGATGCGACATTGACTATGCATGTGACCGACCTTGCAGCATGGACGATGAAGAAAAACATGGATCTTGCCATACTTGTGACATCAATCAATGAGATTCAACACTCCCACATCACAGGATGCATGTTGGCTGCCGAGGCCTATGCAAAAATCTTTCCCGTGAATCAATGAAACGCCCTAGCAAACCGACTCTTCATCTTCAAACGGTTGATGTCAATGAGGGTGAGTGAAGGAGAATCGATGCGCGCATTTCTACAGATGTTTGACAACGTGCTGAAAGAGGTCCAGCAAATGGAATGGAATCTTGACTCCAACATGCATGCCATGATCATTATGATGGCGCTGTCGGAAAGCCGAAGGTCCTTGATCACTGTATTTGGTGGTTGGAAGGAGGCAGATCTGACATATGAGGCTGTCGCCAAACACATCCTCAATGAGTCCATGCGACGCAGTGGCAGTGAGGCAGATAATTCAGCCTATGCCTCTTGCTTTGGTGGACAAGGTGCAAGCTCTTGCTCTAGTCAAGGCAACAGCAGAAGTGGTGGTGGTGGAGGGAAAGGCAATGGTGACGGGAAGAGTTCCAGGAAGCCCGGCAAGTATCACAACTGTGGCATGGCTGGACACTGGACTAGGGACTGCCGTAGTCCTAGGAAAGAAGGCGAGAACAAAGGCGGAAAGGAGAAGAAAGAGCTTAATAACATGATGGCTGAAGGGTTTCCCATGAAGGGGGCAGCGCTCCTTAGGCCAAGGGCATTTTCCCTTGACTCGGGCACCAACCACCACTCCTCAAAAGAGAAGGGTGGATTTGTCTCGATGGCCGAATGTGACATGCGCATCAAGTGTGCAAACGACGGCGTCGTCCAAGCCATGGGCGAAGGCAACAAGGTGATCACGTTCAACGTGAACAGTGTCGCGAAGGAGGTCAATCTTCAAAAGGTGGTGGACATGCCCTCCTTTGCAGCGAACCTGCTGTCGGTCTCACAAATCACCGACAACAACATGACAATGGTGTTCACCAACAAGGAAGTCGTGGCCCTTACAAATGAGGAAATCAAAATTTTGTACACCAAAGACGACCTCATGCTTCAAGTTCTAAGAGTCAACGGCCTGTACATGCTTCAAACCAAAGTTGCCAAGGCGTTGGATGAGGGACTGGCATGTTCCACCAAGACAGTGGCACCAATGCCAAAGGATGCACCACCGGCGACCGCTGCGGCCGCCACATCAACCAAGGACACCAACGCTGAACTGTGGCACCGGCGATTGAGCCACGTGGCGAACAGCACGCTGCAGAAGATGCAGAAGCAAGAGGTAGTCCGCGGAATGGAATGGTGCACCGTGAAGCATGGAGAAATGTGTTCGTTGTGTGAACCATGCCTCCAAGAAAAGGCAAAGAAGAAGCCGTTTGGGAGAGCAGGTCAACGAGCAGAGAATGTCTTGGAGCTGATCCTCGGTGACATGTGCGGACCCTTTAGCACAAAGTCTAACGGAGGAAGCAAGTAATTCCTAACCTTCATGGATGACCACTGCTGCGAGTTGTGGATCTACTTCCTCAAAACGAAGGGAGAGGTCAAGAAGGAGTCCTGGAGTTCGTCGCCATGGTAGAGCGGCAAACGTCCAAGAAGGCGAAGAGGATCCAAAGTGACAACGGGGGTGAGTACGAGGCATGCAAGCCTTGGCTCAAGCATCATGGCATCCGCCACGAGCAAACTACCCCTTACAAACCCCAAAGCAATGGCGTTGCTGAGAGGATGAACCAGACCCTACTCGGCATGGTGCAAAGCATGCTCTTTGACGCCAAGCTCCCACCTCGCTTTTGGGCTGAAGCTGCAACAACGACCTGCTACTTCTTGAACCTCACACTAGCAACCGCCTCGCGGAAGCGTGGAAAGGAGCAGGACAAGTAGCTGAAGACCCCACAAGAAGCATGGTCGGGAAAGAAATCCAACGTCTCTCATCTGAAGGTGTTCAGGTCAACTGCATGGGTGAAGATACAGTCGGGAGAAGGTGGAGGCAAGCTAGACGCACGTTCCAAAAAGTGCGGCATGGTTGGGTACGACACGTCACACAAAGCCTATTTGCTTTGGGACCAGGCAGCAGGCAAGCTCGTGAGGAGCCGTGATGTTGAGTTTGACGAACACACACTTGGAAAGGGAGAGATGTGGGACCCGATCCTCGCTCCCAAGGACGGAGAGTGGATAGTGTTGCTTGAGTCCGGAGACCAAGCACCCAACAACTGGCTTGCTTTGCCAGCAGGTGGTGGGAATGGGAGAGTAGCTGTGCAAGATGACGTAGCATCTGACATGGACGTAGATACCGAGGCATCCGGGGCTTCCGATTCTGACTTGGACCCTGACGACTCTCCTGACGATGATGACGACGATGACGACACACCACCACCTGTGGTAGCACCAGCAACAAAGGAGGAAGCTCACCAGCACCTCGTCGCAGTTTGTGACCATAGAAAGCACCTTTGCGATATGATGACAATTGGACTGGCCTTAGCTGGTCGTGCATGGCTCAGGGAGAGCCATCAAGAGTGGCGGAGGTGATGAATGTCCCGGATGCGGCAAAGTGGAAGGAGGAATTGACAGTGAGCTCAAGTCCATTGCCGAGAACGACACGTGGGTGCTGGTAGATAGACCCGACAAGGCCCACGTGGTGGGATCGAAGTGGGTCCTCCGAGTGAAGAAGAAGCAAGACAGCAAAATCGAAAATTTCAAGGCAAGGGTAGTGGAAAAGGGGTGTTCTCAATACCCGGGCTATGAGTACAACGAGACGTTCCTGCCCGTCGTGACCTTCGCCTCCATGTGCTCTCTCCTTGCCGTCACAGCCACAAACAACTTGGAGATACACCAGGTGGACGTCATGATAATTTTCCTTTATGAGAATCTCAACAAGGAAGTGCTGATGGAGGTGCCTGAAGGAGTCAAAGCTCCCAAGGGCAAGGTGTGCAAGATGGTGAAAGCGCTCTACAGGCTGAAACAGACCCCAATGATATAGTACAAAGAGATGGATGGTCTCATGACCGGTCTCTCCTTTGCGCATTGCCAAAATGACCTGAGCATGTACGTGCACGATGATGGGAGTGGGCTATGCTTGTTGCACTATATGTGGATGATCCAATCATCTGCGCGTCTTCGGTCGAGCTGCTGGATGAGCTGAAGTCTGACCTCAGTACAAGGTTCAAAATGAAGGACATGGGTCCTCTCAAGTACTACCTTGGGATTGCCATCAACCGCAACCAAGCAACAGGCACCATCATACTCAACCAATACCAAATACTAAAGCGCTATCACATGGAAGACTGCAAACCTGTTGGCACCCCAATGACGATCGATGCAAAATTGAAGGCCTCAATATTGCCAAGTAATGAAGCAGAACACAGGGAGATGCAAGACATCCCCCACTAGTCCACCGTGGGTAGCATCATGTACGCCATGGTAGGTATGCGTCCGGACATCTGCTATGTTGTGGGACAAGTGAGTAGGTTTGTGGCCAATCCACGGCCACAGCATTGGCAAGCAGTCAAGCGCATCTTGCGCTACCTACAAAAAACATGTCACATGGGCCTCGTTCTTGGATTCCAAGAAGGTACGGACTCCCTCCGCCTAAAGTTCTACACTGACGCCGACTGGGGAGGAAATCTTGACGACCAGAAATCCACCACTGGTACGTGTGCATCTTGAATGGCGCTGCCATCTCATGGGCCAGCAGGAAGCAGGATTGTGTTTCCGTGTCCACGGCTGAGGCAGAGTACGTTGCTGGGTCGGAGTTGTGCAAGGAGACTCACCGGTTGTACAGCCTGCTTGGCAAAATGACAATGCCACAAAAGGACACCACGTTCGTACACGTGGACAACATGAGCGCCATCTTGATAGCTGAAGATAAGATCATCTCCCGGTGAACGAAGCACATCGACATACGTTACCACCATTCACGTGACCTGGTCATGAAGAACGCGGTGGACTTGCAGCACTGCGGAGCCACGAGCATGCTTGCTGACTGCATGACCAAGCAGCTGGAGAGCGACTTGCACTATGCAGGTATTTGTGGATTCGGCATGAGGAGTGCGGCAGAGGAAGGGTGAGCTCCAAGGCATTGATGGAGCCTAGTGAGCGACAGATGGACAGAGGTGCAAGGGAGAGATTTGTTAAATGGTATGCACCTTGTCCACTAGCTCGCTGGCTGGTTGCACGGAAAGATAAGGCATGCACTGCTCAATGGAGTACGTCCCCTTGGTCTGTTCTGAGATAGGCCACGAATGCACTGTCCATAATGGGTATGTCGCGTGGAGATCATCATAGGAAACACATCTTTGTGGCCTAGTTGGGACAGGCGCCGGAGCTCATGGGTCTCGGGCTCAAACCCCGGGACGGCCAAACTTTTCTTTGTGGCCCAGAATGGGACAGGAAGCTTCTAGGAAGCTTACTAGAGCCTGCCTTGAGGATGACACTTGGTGGTCTTAGGACGCGCCAAGTAGGACTGTAGGCTGAGGTTGGCTCCCGTGGAGCCACTGTAAGCAAAAGCATTATGAAAGCTATGCAAGTATAAAAGCCTGTACCCTGCATGAATACACTTACAGCTCTTGCCTTTGAGACTCCTCACAGAGTGTCCAACCAAGGCTAGACACTAAAGACCTTCATATGGACTTCGTGAGGTTGCAGACTGAACGAACCTAAAGTGTGGATCCCTCGTTCGAGGGTGACATGTTATCTTTGTTGAACTACCAAGAGCTGTTGGCGGCCTCCCGTGTGGGGACCCGTTTTCTAGACCGTTGCTATCTGGCGCATTGACAATAACTAGACAACATTGAGTATGTAAAAATGCGACAAGAAACATTGTTTACTAATGACCTCTCATAAAA
This sequence comes from Penium margaritaceum, assembly GCA_023375785.1. NCBI lineage: Eukaryota > Viridiplantae > Streptophyta > Zygnematophyceae > Desmidiales > Peniaceae > Penium > Penium margaritaceum. The sequence goes on from SZWC01001336.1 coordinate 42,365, forward strand.
TCTACAGCCTTCCATTTTATTGTAATTCCATCACCTCTCAGGCCCTCCACTTGCATGGCCTAGATGGATACATGTCTCAAAACATTAAAAAAACCACAAAAACAAGTAAAACCAGGATAAGTCTGCCTGATTATCATCATATTCTCTCCTTCACAATGCTATCTTGTGCTTCATTCAGGATTGGTAAGAGGCATGTACACTTTATTAGAAAAAAGGACAGAGCGCTGAAAATGTACACGTGAGAACCATTCGTAAGTGGAGCATGAAAAAAATTGCTAAAGTTACAGAAATTGTAATACCAAGCTACACATGATAGCTGTTTCAAGTGCACTAAAGTTAATCATGTGACAGGCGCACGGCACGGAGAGACGAGATGATAGACACAAAGAAGTTATGAGGCATTGAAGCAAATAAAATTTTAAATGAATTCAGGCCATCATGACCAAATAAGTCCACAATTGAGGCTACCTCTCTGTTATGCTCCTAAACCAAGAATATGTGGTTTCTTCAAATTGTGTTCATACACATGAGAAAATATTGGATGGTTCTTGTCATGAGATTCTCAAAAAGTAAAAAACACAAAACACAGTTAAGATGTTTCCACCATTGTTTCTTGATAACAAAAAATGAAATAATGGCAACGATGATCATAACTTCACAAAGGAGAGTAAAGAAAATCTTTTGAATGAATTGAAGCCATGACTAGACAGGAAAGGAAGAACCTTTGGTCACTTGTTCTCAAGAAGGACACTTGTTCTCCACCCTACAATCATCTCAACACGAATTTTTACCTTGCGTGTGAATTTTAAGAATAAGAGGAAACGGGCAGGTGACATCATCATTTTGCTTCTTCTGTACATAAAGACACACCAATCAGTGTGCATAAACCCACCCTGCAATGGTTGTGAGACAATGATGCTTGAACCACAAAATAAACCACCTCATCGCCAATTTCACACATCACCTCTACCCTTCAATTCATAACTGACTACGACAAATCCATACACTCTTGAAAAAGTTTACATCCAATGAATGCACACACCAAACCAGCCAGGAATTTTCCTTCACTGATCAAGCCAACAGAAAGGAGAATATGATGTGCGGAGAACAAACTGTCGTTATTTTCTGAGAAGTACCTCAATTACATCATTTATCCCAAGACACAACCTAAAACGTCCAGTGATAAAACTCATTCTACTGATTATAACTTGAGTTCCATCAACATCCACAACTCTGCAGAATGTTCATGGAAGTACAAAGGAAGGTATGATAAGATCTTCATGCGTATGTGTACTCAAAATTATTTCAGATGCTCCTTGACCTGGAAAGGGATAGGAGGTTGAGGTTCATTGCAGATCAAAAACAAGATAAATCCATAACCTCAGTTGTATTAACATTGTTTACATTCTTCATGGAGAATACAAGAAAATTTGTTTTTGCAAGATTTGTTCCCAGTCCCCAATTGCTGATCAAGCGATTACTTTTTTTTTTTTTTTTCCTTTGTAGATCCTTTAAGGTGAAATGCAGCATTTCTCTTATAAACAGTGTGGACAGCTGGAACTTGTTGAATAGGGACGTACTAGGGGTTGAGGTTGCAAGGGATAGGATTGAAACTGAATTAAGAAGAAGAGCGAACAACAAGCAACAGTACATCCTAAGTGACTCTAGTCGCTCATGGCGGAGTGGCAACCACAGGTGTCTCCTCTTCCAGAGGAGTATCACGTGGACCTTTTCCATTTTCCTAAAGAGGACACTAAAATATATTTAGGCAACCAAAGTATCCTAAATGTGAGCCCTGTGCTCCAAATCTAGCATTGTAACATGGAACACTGCAAACCATCAACAGCTCCCGCACAAAAGATTGGTCTTGCTGTAGATATCATTCTAAAATGTTTAACATGATAACATAAGCAAGTGTACAAGCGCGATGAGGATGCTCATGGTGGCCGTGAAAGCAAGTACAAGAAAAAAATGGAGGCATGCAAAATTTGGCTCCCACACATAGGTGGGTCTCTCCATTTGGAGTTGGACAGTGATACATAACATGCAAGTGGATGCATGTAAAACACACATACGGAACAACTAAGCTTGTACACAATAGTAGATTTTGCTGCTAGGTAAAGACTATGTTTAACATGAAGGCGGAAGGCTGTGTAGACAAGTTAGGGGCAAACCTCATGACTCCTACACGAATGTGGGAGGGAATGCGCAAGAAAGGATGGCTAGTTTTTGCAGCTTTCACCAAAGATGGATCTCGCAGCTGGAACTCGGAAATGGACAAGACGGTTGAGAAGAGATGGAGATCACACAGGGGGGCAGTCCGAATTGACATGAAGATGTAAGGAAAAGGGGTGTATTCTGTCAGGATGGCTGTCCTGGCGTGCCCTGAACTGCCTAAGTGTTCACGGCTACTTAGTGCAATGAGAATTCCAAAGGAGGTGTGTGCTTTGGGTCGCCACAACACCAAGGGAGCAGAATTCGGGCAGAATGCAGATTGCGGAAACTGAGAAAGGCTTCGAATCATTAATGGTTTGTTATTTTGGTGCAATTACATCAGATTCTTATAGCCTGTGATCTGAGCTTTCCAACGCATCCAAGCACGCCCAAAACGGAGCAGTATAGCCCCTGCTACGCCCATGCAAGCAACCCTTGGTGGAGCCGCCTTTGGCTGCTGCCGACGGGAGTCGTCTCCGACACGAGCCGACGACGGCTCGAAGCGCCTTTCCTTGATTGACAAGTCAAAGGGCGGCTCGCCCTGGTCCAGGGGACCTCCCTGGTCACTTCCTCTAGGGCCTTGGGGTCTATGGAACCAGTTGGAGCTGAACACGGACCACTAGCGGTGGAGTATCCCGTCACCCCGGACGGGTATCAGATTCCACCCGCCGCTCCACCCGAACTTTGGGTAGGGCTAAATTTCTGAATTCTCAACCAAATCGAGAAACTGAAATCTCTTAATCACATAGAAAAATCCAAGGAGTCCAAATCTGCAATCAGATTGGACATCCAACCACTGTCCAGTGGTCAGACCAGGAAAACGGCAAACGACATCCATGGCAGGGGCACTTTTTAACAATCTCCCCCGTGCACCTTCCATGCCGGATGCCTCATGCTCACTCTTTACTCGTCCACTCCTGCGCCTTCAAGCCCTTCACAGCTTGTCAACCCAAGCCCTGCAAGGCTGATGACATGCCGATCCTGGGGCTGCGCCTTGGTCAAGCGATCTGTGAGCATTTGCTTTGTGCTACAATGCTGCAGCACAATCTGTCCCTTCTCCATCATATCGCGCGCGTAGTGGTAGCGCACGTCGATGTGCTTCGTCCTCCTGTGCTGCGTCGCATTGTTGGTCAGCGAGATGGAGCCGGTGTTGTCCTCTTGAACCATCGTAGGCTCGTGCTGCGGCACGCCCAGCTCCCCCAGCAATTTGTGGAGCCACACCGCTTCCTTGACCGCCTCGGCCAGAGCGACATACTCCGCCTCCACTGTGGAGGTGGCAATGCAGTCCTGCTTCCTGCTGCACCACGAGACCGCTGCACCTGTGAGGAAGAACACGTAGCCAGAAATGGACTTCCTCTTGTCCACATCACCGGCGTAGTCCGCGTCAGTGTAGCAGACAAGCCGCAAGGGGTCTGAATTCCCCTTTCCGTCGTACTTCAGGCGCGCATGCCGCGTAGCCTACAAGTACCGGAGGACGCGCTTTGCCGCCTGCCAGTGTAGTGGCCCAGGGTTGGCCACATACCTGCTCACCTGACCCACCGCATATGCCAAGTCCGGCCGAGTCGCCACCATGGCATACATTAGGCTGCCCACCACAGATTGGTAGGGCACCTCCGCCATGTCCTCCTTCTCCTCTTTAGTTTACGGCGCCATCGCCACACTCAGCTCACAGCTTGTGGAGACCGGACTGCCCACTAGTTTGCGGTCCTCCATGCCGTACCGATTCAGCACCTGAGCCACATACTTGGCCTGTCCCAGCTCAAGCGTGCGCGCCCTCCGGTTCCGCGTGATGCTCACCCCGAAGTAGTACTCCAGCTCCCCCATGTCCTTCATCTTAAATCTGCTGTTCAGCTTCTACTTGAGCTGCTACAAAGCCGCCAGATCTGATGAACACAGGATCAGGTCGTCCACGTAGAGTGCGCCAATCTGATGGAGTCCCTTGCTATGCCGCACGTACACGCTGTGGTCTGACTCACAGCGCTTGAAGCCGAGCTCCACCATGTAGCCGTCCATCTACTGGTACCAGCACCTGGATGCCTGTTTTAGCCCGTACAAGGCCTTCCGCAGCTTGCACACCTTACCCTCCGGTACATCCACCCCCTCCGGCACCTCAAGGTAGATCTCTTTGTCAATGATGCCGTTCAGGAATGCCGTCTTGACATCCATTTGGTGGATCTCCATGTCCTTTGCGGATGCCACCGCGAGGATCGTCCGGATGCTTGTGAACTTGGCAACGGGTGCAAACGTCTCATCGTAGTGTTTGCCTTTCCGCTGCGCATACCCCTTTGCCACTAGCCGTGCCTTGTATTTCTCCACCTTGCTGTCCTTGGTGAGCTTCACCTTGAACACCCACTTGGAGCTGATTACCTTCGTCCCCTCAGGCCGATCCACCAGCTCCCAAGTGCCGTTCTCAGCAAGGGAAGCGAGTTCAGATTTGATTGCTTTGCCCCACTGCTGCCTGTCAGGCCGTGCAAGCGCCTCTTGCACGGTTGTCGGCTCCTTTGCGGCTGCCATCATGCGCCACGCCATGCCGACCCAGCGGCCCATGCTTGTGTCATACCGCTTTGCCGCATTCTGCCGCCTCCGACTGCGACGCGACGACCTTGGCAACGCTGGCTGCTGGTCTTGCTGCTCTGCTGCAACGTTGTCCTTGGCCGCGAGCTCCCCCGCGTCGGCTGCTGCGTCCTGCACTCTAACGACACCTTCACCTGCTCCATTGCCCTGCTGCGCATCCTCCGAAGACCCGTCATCGACCTGTGCAGCCGCCGGCTCCTCCTCACGCTCAAGGAGTTGGAACCACTCCCCCTGCTTTGGAGAGTGCGCTGCGTCAATGTTGTTGCTGCTACTGCAGTAGCTCTGCCGCTCATCAAACGTGACATCGCAGCTGGTCATGACATCGTGCGTCCGTGGATCAACGAGGCGGTATGCCTTGAGCACACTCTCGTATCCGACAAACGCGTACGCCTTTGCTCGCGGGTCCAGTTTGGAGTCTTTTCTTTGCGCGGCCTGCACCAACGTGTGCGCCTTGCACCTGAACGCCTTCAGGTGCGCCACACTTGGTTTGCGCCCGCTCCAAGCCTCCTGCGGCGTCTTCCAGCCGCCCTTCCCCTTCAGCACTGCTGTTGGGGTGAGGTTGGTGATGTAGCATGCTATACTCACGGCCTCGGCCCACAGGCTCCGTGGCAACTTTGCGTCCACGAGCATTGTCCACGCCATGGTGAGTAGCGTCTGGTTCGCACGCTCCGCCACGCCATTAGATTGAGGTGTGCACGGAGTGGTCGGCTGCCACTCAATGCCCTGCTCCTTCAGCCACCCTCCGCAGCCCACGTACTCGCCACCATTGTCGCTGCGTAGCGCTCTGACCTTGCGGCCAGTCTGCCTCTCCACCGCTGCGACGTACTTGTTCAACCAGTCCAGCACATCGCTCTTCCGCTTCATGAAGTAGACGTAGAGTTTTCTGCTACAATCGTCGATGAAAGTGACAAAGTATCGCGTGCCCCCAATGGACGGCGTCTTTATTGGTCCACACACATCACGTGCACGACCTCGAGCAGGTTCTCGGCTCGCTGTTTTCCGTCTTCGAACGGCTTGCGCTTTGCCTTGCCCACGATGCAAGGCTCGCACTTGTGCTCTGCGGAATCTGCTGCTGTGTTTGCTGCACCGGTGATGTTGAGGCCGCGAACCATCTCATGCTTCGCCATCTCCTGCACGACTGCGGACGACGAGTGCCCTAGCCGCCGATGCCACAGCTGCAGGTCTGCTCCCCCGCCTTTTGCGAGGCTGACGATGCATGCTGGCGGGTCTACTGCGTCTGATGCCGAGGGGATGACCTTGGTCTCAACGATGTAGAGGCCTCCCTCGCGATTCACCTCGAGCACGACCTCGCCGCCGCCGTCCATCCGCACGGCTACACCTTTCTTGCGGAAGAGGACTTCAAACCCCTTGTCTGTCAAGCGGCTCACACTCAAAATGTCAGCCAGGCCGGGGACATGTTGCACATTTTGGATAACACATTGCGCCTTTTCACCACCAACCACCACCTGTACGTCCACATCACCTTGGCCGGACGCAGGTTCGACCTTGTCGTTGACGGTCACCATGGACTTGGCAGACTTGGTGTAGTCGATGGACCCCACCTTCTCGACTTGGGTATGCTCCTCCGCACCTGAGTCGAGGCACCGCCGGTTGGCGCCCTTCAGGTCGTGGTTCTTCGTGCCGTTGAGGAGCGCCTTCTTTCCTTTGGCACCCTTGCCACCAGATTGCGCCTCCTTCGGGCACTCCTTGGCCCAACGGCCCTCCTTGCCACAGTTATGGCATGCATCCCTCTTGGCGCCCTTCTTGCCGCCGCCCTTACCGCCGCCTCGCTTGCCGCTGCTGCTACCACCTTGCGTTTTGGTGACCAGGGCAGTTGAGGATGACGAGGTCTCGCCACCACTCCGACGGTGCACCTCGTTGCGGATGTACTCGGCAACTGCGCCGCAGGTGAGTTTATCCTCCTCCCAACCTCCCAGCACGGTGATGAGAGGACCCCAACTGTCAGGTAGAGCCATGAGGAGTGCCATTGCCTGTATCTTCGTGTCAATCTTCCACCCCACATTATTGCATTGCGAGGCAAGAGACTCGATCAGTTGCATGGCGGAAATGACGTCCACACCCTCCGCGATCCTCACCGTCAAGAGTCGCTTCATCGCAAAGATCTCGTTGGCTAGGGAAGTTGATTGGTGGATGGAGCAGAGCTTCTTCCACGCGTCGGCTGCCAGCTCGCAGCCATGGATATAGTCCCACTGAGATTCATGCAACGCCGACAATAGAAGCATCAGCGCCTCCATGTTCTTCCTTGCAAAGGCCGTCTTCTCCTCGTCCATTGCGCTCGCATCTTGAACCTCCGTGCCCTTCATGAGCTCCATCAGTCCCTTGTGCACGAGGTAGATCTCAAAATGCCACTGCCACAGCCCAAATCCTGGGCTGCCCATGTAATTTTGGATGGAAGAAGACTCTATCTTCTGCGCCATGCTGAACTTCTGCAATGGACAGTCTCAAAGTGCGACGGCGAAGTCGCCCGGAGCGACACTCCCGTACGTTGCGGAAGCCGTGAACGTCTTAGTAGGCAGGTCAGGGCTGTGGGCCCATAACCCTTTGTCAGGATGGCTGTCTTGGCGTGCCCTGAACTGCCTAAGTGTTCACGGCTACTTAGTGCAATGAGACTTCCAAAGGAGGTGTGTGCTTTGGGTCGCCACAACACCAAGGGAGCAGAATTCTGGAAGAATACAAATTGCGGAAACTGAGAAAGGCTGCGAATCATTAATGGTTCCTTATTTTGGTGCGATTACATCAGATTCTTATAGCCTGTGATCTGAGCTTTCCAACGCATCCACGCACGCCCAAAACGGAGCAGTATAGCCCCTGCTACGCCCATCCAAGCAACCCTTGGTGGAGCCGCCTTTGGCTGCTGCCGACGCGAGTCGTCTCCGACACGAGCCGACGACGGCTCGAAGCGCCTTTCCTTGATTGATAAGTCAAAGGGTGGCTTGCCCTGGTCCAGGGGACCTCCCTGGTCGCTTCTTCTAGGGCCTTGGGGTCTATGGAGCCAGTTGGAGCTGAACACGGACCACTGGCGGTGGAGTATCCCGTCACCCAGGACGGGTACCAGATTCCACCCGCCGCTCCACCCGAACTTTGGGTAGGGCTAACTTTCTGAATTCTCAACCAAATCGAGCAAATGAAAGCTCGAAATCACATGGCAAAATTCAAGGAGTCCAAATCTGCAATCAGATTGGACATCCAATCACTGTCCAGTGGTCGGACCAGGAAAATGGCAAACGGCATCCATGGCAGGGGCACTTTTTAACGTATTCACGGGAGGAGCACAGTAGAAGGAAAACAGAGTGAAAAGGCGGTTTCAATGACTCCCGGAATGGAGGCGGGAGAGAGAGTGGAGAAGTGTGACACTGTGAGACCATATGTGGTGGTCAGGGAAGGAAAGCAATGGACGAGGTCAAGGAGCTGGTGATGAAGGGTGGTAAGTTTAGAAGAAGGCATGGAGGTGTCCAGGACAAGGGAAGGCGTGGAGAGAGCCGATGACAAAGAGGACAGAACATGCGATGGGGGAGGGTCAAGAGAACGAAGTTGCTGTTGAAAAAACCGCTTGCGGGTGTGAGAAGATAAGGATGGAGGAGGAGGGACAAAAGGATTTGGAAGAGGAGAAGGGGGAGGGGAGGGCAAAGACAGAGGATGGTCAAAAGGAGGCGTGCAAGGAGTGGACGGGGTTGATGTGGGAGAGGCAAGGACTGAAATTGCTACTAAGTAGGGAGGGAGGAGCCAGACAAGGACGAGTCAGAGACAGCGGTGGATAAGGAGGATAAGAGAACGGGAGGGTTGGATGCAGATGTGGCGGTGAATTGGGACAAGACGGAGTGATGGAGGATGGTAGAGGAAGGAAGAGGAAGGATCGAAGTAAATTTAGCTGATGGCGAGGAGAGAGAAATGGTGGAGGGGGAAGAGGGGGGGAGAAAGGGGAGGTTGAGGACCAAGGAGAGGAAGGGAGGGTGGGTGGGGAGGTGCCGATGGATGGAGAGGGAAGGGGGTGGACAGAGGAAGAGAGGGAAAGAATGGATGTAGTTGGAGCCAATGGAGATTAGGGAGGATTGGTGGGGCGGGAGGAGGGGGAAAGCACGTCAGCCACGGTAGGGAAGGCGGGCGAGGATAGTGTGGTGGAAAAGGCACAAGATGAGGAGGGCATGGAGGCGGTGGAGGAACAAGGAGAGGGGAGCAGAGGGGAGGAATGGCTAAAAGCGAGAGAGCGAAGGACCAGATCAGCAGCATTTGGAGAGAGGGTGCATGCCCGAGGAGGTGCGAATGCTAAACGGATTACGCCCGTGAGAACATGAACTGCGCGGAGCAATGGGAGGGGGCACGATGCCGCATGAACAGCGGCGAGACTGGAAACTTGGGCAGCAAAGGCGGGCAGGCACGGGAAGAGAGATCGAGGAGACAACGACATGGGAGAAACATAGAGAAGGCCTCGAGGCACCAACAAGAGAGGCTGACATGGACAACAATGCCAAGCATGCCGAGAGGCAGCACAGTAAAAGAAAACTAGAAGACAAGAAGGAACTGACGCAGACAAATGTGGACTACGATCACAAGGAGAAAGAGGTGGAGGGATACAAAGAGGGCTCGGAAGTACCGTGCAAGACTGGAAGGAAAAGAAGGGATGCTCCAGCGAGGGAAACTGGGAAAAGGAAACAAGCAGGAGGATCGGCAGTGAAAGGAGGGGGGGAAGTGGGGAGGGACTACATGGCAACATGAGGACAGAGGAGACTCCGGATGAGGTGGAGAGAGAAAAATGGAGGAGAGATGAGAGAGAGAGAGAGAGAGAGAGAGAGAGAGAGAGAGAGAGAGAGGAGAGACACACTATGCACAGAAGGTGTGCAACGTGCACAGAAGCAAATGAACAAAGCCCAAAAGGGCACAAACGACACACACACGGCGTGGATACAATGAACACAAGACGTGCAAAATGCACACAAGGCACGCACACTGAAAAAGATAACAAGGGAAAAAAGATGAAAATGAAACGAGAAGCAAGAGAGAGAGAGAG